>VZRS01010629.1:72804-92375 GCA_013398055.1 Ifrita kowaldi | reverse complement strand
GGGGGGGGAGTAGGATGGGTGCCCAAATGGTACCAGCTCCTGAGCCCCTGCCATTTTCGTACTTTGGCTCAGAGCAAAAATGAAATACACATGGAGAGATGTAAATAACCGCCCTTTAGGCTCTGCCAGACAGTTGGGATATATATGGCTCATCAATATGAAAAAGAAATACCCACTTGGTTCCAGAGAAGACTTTTGTTCACAGATTAAATATTTAAAACTTAAAAGAGAAGGAAATAGTTCCCAGACCCAACAACAGGCATCTGTGTTTGTGTTTATGCACATAAATATATAAAAGTAATCCTGTGATACTAATTCATCCCTGAAGAAGCTGATTTTTGCCCCCAAGAGCCCACATAGAAAAGTTACAATGTTTTTCTTCTGAAGTGGAAATGCACCAGAAGAAAGACAAAACACAACCTACTAACAATACACAAGTTTGCGTATCGGCTTCACCTGGCTATGGCACCAGCCTTTGGGGAGGAACCTTTCTTTCAATTTGTTATCTTCTTTCCTATTTAACATTTGCCATTTCTGTCATCTCTCAACTCTGGAAGCAGTGGGAAAGTGGTCATGGCTGAAGTTGGTTGGAGCCCAGCCTAGCAAGGAATTGTGTCAGGGAGGGGGCTGCACTGGCAGGTTGGGGTGCTGTGGAGATGCCACCAGCAGAAGGGTCTTCTTCCTAAATGGTCTTCACCTAAATGGTGTGCCTGGGTCATGCCCTAACCCTTCTCTGTCTCCCTTCCCACAGGTGGTCCGGGTCTGGTTCTGCAACCGGCGTCAGAAAGGCAAACGGCTGCTGCTGCCCTACGGCAATGAGGCAGAGGGGATGATATATGACATGAACCAGCCCCTGGTGCCCTCCGCCCTGCCCATCCCAGTGACGTCCCAGGGCTACAGCCTGGCACCCTCCCCTCCTGTCTACATGCCGACCTTCCACAAAGCCGAGATGTTCCCACAAGCGCTGCAGCCTGGGCTCTCCATGAGTAACAGCGGCCACTGAACCAGGGGCTGTGGGGTCACTGCAGGTGGGCTGGTGCTCTGGGGAAACCCCCCTTGCCCTGGGCTGACACAGGCACAGCCCTGCTTCTGCTTGCTGGGCTGATGTGTGGGGCTTTTGGGGTGTGAGGGGCTGTGAGCCTGGTGCAGGGATGGTGCTCGCTCTCTGCAGATGCTCCCGGCCCTTCCCAGTTATGTGAGCTTACTGGTCCCAGCAGCACTGGCCCCCCTCTGACCTCTCCTGGGGGCAGCTCCTGCCCCACTGCACCCTCTGAAGCCACATGTGCCCAGGCCTCTTGAGCTTGTGCCTGGCCCCAGCCCAGCTGCTCTCCTGCAAGACCCAGAAAAAAGTATTTTTTAGATTTTGGGAAGGGTGGGGGGAGGGGGTGGTTTTATTATTTTTTTTAAAGGTCTTTGGTTGTAGTTTTTAAAAAGCAAAAATTTTTGTAGTGATCTAGTTTCCCAGGTGTCTCCTTCCGCCCTGTCATGTAGAGCGGGGCTGGGGTGCTGTGCCCAGGGCCAATGGCCCTGGTGGCTCTGCCCACCCTCCTGGGCAGCCAGGGTGAGCTGAGGGCTGGGGCAGGGGAGAAGGTGAGCCCCCCACCACCCCTCACCCCGTGGCACAAGAAGGCTTCACCTGATGAGGCTTGTTTGGATTGGGGGCTTCCTCCCCAGTGCTTTTTGCCCAGCATCACCCCCAGTCCCTCCCTGCTCTCCAGCCTCTGTCCCTCCACCCCAGCCCAGTGGCCCAGAGACCTTTCCCTGGAGGGCCCAGCCCAGGGGCCCTGCACCACCCTGTCCATGCTGCTAGCACCCCATGCCTTCCAGCCTGCTGTAGTTAATGATGATTTTTTAATTTTTTGTTCTTAATCACGTTCCCTCTGGCAATTAAATAAATCTCAGAGTTCTTTGAGGCAAGAATGAGTTAACCCTTTCCTTGCCTCCCTTGCATTCCTGCTCCTGCAGCCCAGCAGTTGAGGTTTGGCTGCATGCAGGGGCACAGCAGGGCTGGAACAAGGCACCCTAAGAAAGTGGACATGTCCCCATCCTGCCAGCAACACCCAGCTCTTGGCTGCCTGCAGCTTGGCCTCCCTCCATGACTGGTGGCATCTTGGCCCTGGAGTGGTACCAACTTGTCAGGGCTGCTGCCCCCCAAAGCAGACTGGGTCAAAAGTGAAGGGAGGGGGTCATCTTCCACCCAGTTCGAGCTGCTGGTTTGCTGTCGCTGCTTCTGGGCAGGTTGGAAGCAGTGTGAGCTTACTTGTAGGCTGCTCCAGCAGCTGCCAGGCACAGAGGACTAAAGAGAAGGATGTAGCTACGTGGGCAGTGAAGAGGTCTAGAAAGCTGGGGCTGTCCTCATTGTAGTATGATGTTGACAGGGGAGGGATGTGTGTTCCCATATGTGTGGTCCAGATGAGGCATTCTCTGGTGAGGTGATAACAACCCAGTCATGCAGGTCCACTGGGCACTGGGAGCTGAGCTGGTGGGGTCAGGGATGTCTAGGGGATGACCCTTAACTTTTCCCCACCACAGTCTCTCAGTTGGTTTGCCCCCAGTCCATTCTCTCAAGGGCCCTTCCCCTGAGCAGAATGAAATCCCCAGCCAAGCCTGTAGGGAAACTTCTGGAAAGCCCTGTTTTCAGCTGGATTGCCGGTAGCTGGGGCGTTGCTCTCTAGGGCTGCCTGGAATAGGGGCACTGCAGGCAGCTACTCACAGGGCACCTCGGGACCCTGCAAAGGGCTGGGCTCGGCTAGATGTGGGGCAGGGCTGCCTTGGGTAGCTCTGCATCCCTGCTTACTCCCCTGAGCCCTGTGCTTACCTGCCCACAGGGTAGGGGCACAGCCAAGGGTGGCATCCACCAGAAACTGCCCCCTGATGCTGCTGCCCAGCGCTGCCTGGCGCTTTAGGGGGTGTGGGAGGCTGGCAGGGTCAGGAGCAGACATCTGAGACAGATGCCATCTCCCAAAGGTTTGCTTCTCTCCACATTTCCACTATCTGGGTTTCTGCTTGCAGCCACGCAAGAGCTGCAGTCCGCCATAGGAACCCCACATCCCACTACCCTGGCACCCCCTGCCCATGAGTACCCAGCATCTGTCTGTGGGCACCCACAGCCCCTCCTCTTCCACTTCTGGTTGACCCAGAAAACAACAAAGCGGAAATCAGAAGCCACAGAACTCAGAAGAGCACAGTGTCCGTCCAGCTGCCACCCTACCAGGGCTGGGCCAAGGGAGGGATGTCCCCTCATGCCAACTCAGTCCTGCTGGGCACCTGGCAGCTCACAGGGTGGCAGAGGTGGGGTTTGGTGACTTCAGGGAAGAAAACTTCAAAGGAAACCTGTGACAAAAAGAGCTGTTTATATCAAGGGAGTTGATGGCATTGAGTAGCGGGGCGAAGAGCAAGGCACAGATGGAGCAGTCATGTCTGACCCCATGTCCTGTGACATGTCCTGTCACTCAACCCCAATATCACCACTGATTCCAGATGAGTGCTTCCTCCTGGGACACCTGTGGTGCAGGGTGGCCTCAGTGCAGGGTGTGCAATGTGCAGGGTGCCCACGGTGCAGGGTTTCCACAGTGCAATGTGTCCATGTGCAAGTTGCCCATGGGACTGGTTTTGCTTCAGGCTTGTGCAAGCCTCCAGAGCCTGCCAGCTCACTGGCTTCCTGCCACAGCAGTCCCTCTGCCTGCCTGGCAGCACTGAGATTGCTCTGAGAGCATCCGCTGTCCTGTGGCTCCTCACTGGCACAGTGACACCCATGGCTCGGGGTGGGGGAGGGCGGGCAGGAAATGGGTGCTGCCAGGAAGAGGGGGAGCAGACGCTGTCCTTCCTCCCTGGCCATGGGGTAATGGGCCCCCCACAGGCTGACCCCCGCTCCTCCAGCCCAGCCACAAATGTTACACTGGTGGCACTCAGCAGAAGGTGCTGGGGGGACACTGAGGATCACAGGGGAAGGTTGGGGAACCCTGAGCCAACCACCACCCCCCTACCCTGCCCACACCACATGCGCAGCCTCAGCAGCACTGTGCTGCTTATTTCCAAAGCACCCTCTGGTCCTGCCAGCACCCTGGCAAGGTGTTCAGTGTTGGGTCGGGGTGATAAGTCCTCTTTCACAAGAAAGGAGGTTGTGGGGAGTTGTTCGAAGTCCCAGTGTGGCAACAGCTGGATTGGGAGGAGAGTGGGGGCTCCTGTCCTTGCTCCACGTCCTGTGTACAGGTGGGTGCTGCACACGCCTCCCACCCTTGTCTGGATTCATCCCAAGGGTACCGGCATCCACTAGGAGTTGAACCAGCTCTGCAGGTCGGGATAGAGGTGGCCATGGGGCAGGCGGGGATAGGCTGTGCAGATGGTGCAGATCCGCTCCCTCCAGTCAGTGTAGAGCTTCACACTGAACCTCCTCTGCCAGGCAAAGAACTGCTGGTAGCGGCTGGAGTTCATGGTCTTCAGGAAGGTGGCCAGCTCCTGCAGGGAGCCAAAGTCATTGACGTGGATGAAGGAGTCTGCAGGAACAAACTGCTCATAGTTGGCCCTGGGTGGCCCCAGCACTACAGGCACGGTGCCGGCCAGCAGTGAGTTCCTCCAGAGCTTCTCTGTGATGTAGTCTCGGTGGATGGAGTTCTCGAAGGCCAGGTAGAACTTGGACTTGGATATTGTTGGCAAGAGGCAGTCCTTGCAGAGGGGTTTGTTGTTTGCTTTCCCATATATATTCACATGGAGGTACTTGGAGAGGTTTTTGTAGACTTCAGCTCTTTTCTGAGTCCTGTGGTAGTTGCTGATAACCCAGGACACCAAGTTAGTCTTTGCAGGGATGTTCACAGTGGCTGACCGGTTGGGCACAAGCTTGCCATAGGGGATGAAGATGTCTGAATCCTGTCTGTAGGTCATCACCCAGTTGAAGGTGTGGTTCCATTCTGCTAGAGCTCTAGTGTTGGAGGGGGACTCCAGGGAGACCCACACCCAGTTCTGCCCCGGCAGTCTCTCCTTGGGCAATCCGTCCCGGCCGGGCTGGAGCCTGGAGTGGAGGAACACCACCACATCGGCCTGGTGCAGGAGCTGCCGCTCTGTGGTCAGCTGGCAGCCTGTGATGCCATACAGCTCACGGCACACGTCCCTGCTGACACTGGGGACCTGCTTTGAGGGCCATTCCCACACCAGGATCACCAGTGGCTGCCTGTGTTTAGAGTCTTCTCCAGACCCCTTGGAGGGGTTGAGGAAGAACCTCAGGTTCCAGAGGGTGGTTACAAACAGCCCGGCAGTGACCAAGGCCTTCACACCAGGCCGGCCCCATGGTGACCATCGCAGCAGCAATGCCCAGGTCACCATGGTGGTGGGTTGGCCGTCACCTCATCAGATGACAGAGCTGACACCTGTGAGAGAGAAGAGGCCACCAAGGGCCATCAGTTCAGCTTGCCAGGGGAGATGGGCCGGCACTGGGGCCAGAGGGGCCAGAGAAAGGGCTTCTCCATGAAACCTGGGCCTCAGCATCACCCCGGGATCCTCTGCTTCCCTGTGCCACAGAATTCCCCATGCACCTGGTGTTACCCCAGGGTGGCCTTTGTTCATGCTCCTGCAGTCCCTGGTGACCTTAGGGGGAGCAGAGATGCTGCTGGGAGGTGCAGAGCTGATGGGAAGTAGTCACCTGTGCCCTTCTGCCCCACCTGGCTGGCCCCACTACAGGCAGTCTTTGCTTGCTCTTTGTGCCTCAGTTACCCCACCTGACACACAGCCACAGTCTCAGTCTTCACTTCTTGCTTTGCCCGGAATAGGTCAAATTGATATGCAGCCAGCCTTGCCACTGCTGTGCACCAAAGGACAAGAGGGAACATCCCAGTCCCACCTGAATAGCCCCGTGGTGAGGCCTTAGCTGCAAAATGGGGTGACTCTGAAGTCCAAAACTCTGATGAGGGCCGAGTTTGGGAGCGTCCTGCCCAAGAAGTGCCCCTTCACCCCAGTATTCTCCTGTGACAATGGCAAGGCAATTCCCAGGCTCGAGGTGTCCTTCCTAGGTCAGGGTGCGCTCCCCAGCCCCTAAGGGCATCAAGAGCCCCAGCAGGCTGGGAGTTCATAGCCTCAGTGCTCCAAACACTCACATTTTATATTCAGGATGTCACAGATGGCCAGTGCCCCACTGTGTGGGCACGGAGGGCAGGGAGGACAGGGAGAGCAGGAAGGGCAGAAGAGCACTTGGGGCTGCCACTGGTGGGGCTCAGCTTGCAGGCACATGGACTCCCAGCTGCGGGATGCTCACCCTGCCAGGGTGCCCATCTGCCTGCCTCAGGCCTCTGTCAGCAGTACTGTGGTTTAACCAGCAGCACTGGTGGGAGCAGAGCAGTGGCGGAGGTGGCGAGGGGGATGGTTGGCTGCACTGGGGACCAGCCGCCAGCTTAAGCCCCCTCTGGAGCGCTGGTCCCACTGCAGGGCTCAGAGCATTCAGCACCAAAGGTGGTTCCCCCTTCTGTGGAAACCTCTGGAAACATGGGCTGCCTGAGCCCCGCTGCCAGCTGGGGCTCAGTCCCTGCCTCCAGGATCGAAGCCTCCTGGAAAGCAGTGTCCTACTTTCCCACCCACCCCAGCACTGCAGCTTGGCTGCAAAAAATCCCTTCCCCACCTTGGCCCACTCCATCTGTCCTGCTAAAATATATGAGCTAAGTTTAGGCTCCAGACAAATCTGGCATGGGAAGCAGAAAGGGTTGGGAAAGCTTTGCTGGTTCCCTGCACTGCACATCAGTGCTGCAGGTCCCTGTCCCCAGCAGCAGGAATGTCACTCCTGTTTTGGGGATGTTGCCCCCATTTTGGGGATGCTCTGAAAGGGAAACCCCTGCTTTATCAGTGGTAGGGGCCACCCCATTTCTCAGCCCCTCTCCCCTCGGCGGTCAGTAATGTTGAACTCAGACTTACTGTGATGGAGGTGTGCGAGGTGCCAGGTGCGTGTTCCCGGGTGCTGCCGTGCTGGGCTGGGGCACTTGAGGGCTTCCTCTTTTTTGCCTTGTCCCAGCCCCACGAGCAGATCCTTCCTGCCCCACGTGGCAGCTGGCACACCCCACTCCCAGCACTTCCCCTGCAGCGCACTGGGGGGTGGGTACCCTGTGACTGGGTGGGTGCCCCATGGTTGGGTGACTAACGTATGACTGGGTGGGTGCCCCACAGTTGGTGGATACCCTCCGGCCGAATGGGCACCCCCTGGTGGGTGCACGGCCCAGAACAAGGTGGGGGCCCCGTGGCTGGGTAGGTGCCCTCAGCATTGACAAGGTGCCACCCATCTGCCACCCGCAGCTTGGTTGCAAACAGGATACCAACTCCCACTGACTCATCCTGAAACCATCAAGTAACGGCTCTGAGGTGCCACAGAGCCCCGGGCACCGTCCTGTCCAGGATGTTTCCTGCCAAAAGGGGAAGTGGGCACATGTGAGCCTCAGCAGTGTGTGCATGGAGAGCTGCGTCCTCTGCCCCTGCCCCACTTCTGCCCTGCTCCCAGTCTGGCTCAGTTGTGTCCTTTGCTGGCATTGCTGTTCAGGACCCAAGTCTCCATGAAAGCAGGCAAAATGAGATGGGTAAACCGAGGCAGAGGCAAGGAGGGGAGCATCGAGGTGTGCAGCACTGTCCCAGAAGCTGGCAAGGGTATGCCCTATGCCTTGGCACACACACAGCAGGGAACAGGGCTCCAGACTGCTCCCTGGGGGTTCTCAGGCTGCTCCAGTACCCCTGGGATCTGCACCCTCATTCCTGCTGGCTGCCAGCCTCTTGGGATCGTGGTGGGCACAATGCCATGCCACCGTGCCAGGGTGTAGCAGGGCTCTGCGGTTTCAGTGACACCCCAGGAGCCCTCAGAGGCCAGCTGCAGCCCCAGGAGAGGGTGTTCCTTCTTCCGCAGCCATGTCCGTTTCTTGTCATCTTTTCTTACTCCTTTTCTGCATTTCTTCCCCTGCATGATTGAGAGCCCATATACCATAGTCCATGGGCACCATTCCCAGCCTTGCCTGCCCTAGCCCTGCTGGTTGTGGGCAGTAGTCCCTGCCTGGCTGGAGAATTCAGCATCGTCCTGCTGCTGTCCCATAGCTTGAGGGCCCAGGGCCACAAGGGCTGGGGCCACTCCCCTCCATGGAGGACAGCACTGGGGACAGCATTTCCATAGAGTATTCAGGATGGCTGGTAGAGCAGCTGGGAACTTTTCCCTGGCACTTAATAGCTGTCATGTGCAGGGACAATGCCCTGGGAGGACTTGCAGCCAGTAGATCCAAGCACCCTGACCCTGTGGCCCAAGGGACATGGCTCTGAGCCAAGCAGGGAGCCAGGGCCAGTGCTGCCTCTGTGGGCTGGGCAGAGATCAAGGCCAGGGGCCAGGCCATGGGACCATCAGGAATGCTGGACAGCACCAGCACAGAGCAGGGAGATGTATGTGTGTGGGTACTGCCATCTGCAGATGACTTCACACGGAGAGAGGAGCTTGGCCACCCCACAGGGAAGTCCCCTGAGAGGTGCTCAGGGCTCCACGTCCCCAAGTCTTCAGAACCCCTGGTACATGGAGGAGATGGGCCACCGGGTCTTTGGAGCTTCTAGCCTGTGGAGGGGATGGGCCACTGGGCCCTTGGAGGAGATGTGCCACCATGTCCCCGGGGCTGTGCTGCCCTGTGGTACACTGCTAGGTGTGTCTCTTGCTGGCTTCTTGGGGTTTCTATGGCCATGCCAAACAGAAGAGCAGCTGTGAAGCTCTCCAGGACCCACCTAGGGGCAGGAGGAGGGAAGGAGCAGGAGACCCAGGTCAGGGCTTTGACCCGCCCACAGGTCCCCCGACTGTGCACCTCCAAGCTGGGGACCCACTCTGCTGCAGGACAGGGGTTTTGAGGTGCTCCTTGTGTGGGCTGGGGGCAAACCATGCACAATGCTTTATGGGGAGCCAAGGGTGACTGCATCCCTCCTTCCCCAGGGACCTAGTAAAAGCCCAGCTCCCCCCAGTTCTGAGCTGCTCTGCTGCCCGTAGCCCTGCCCGCACATCCGGCAACCCTCCCAAACCAGTCACCCTCCCCAGAGCATGGAGCTGGGCACACAGTGCCTCTCCACCACCACATCACCAGGCATCCTTTGTCCTCCTGGATCTCAGCACAGTGTTTTGCCCAGAAGTTTGGGGAATAATGCTGCTTTGTGTTGGACAAAGGGAGCTTTTGTCAGCCCCGGGCAGCTGCCAAAGGGCCTGCCCTGAGCACAAACACCCTTGGCAGCACCACTGGGGCTGGGGCAGCCAGAGAAGGATTCACCACTCCTGGCTACACTTGGCCCAGGAAGCAGCATGGAGAATGAGATGGTTACAGAGAGTTGGAGGAAAGGAGAGGGAAGGGGCAGAGGAGGCTGCAGAGAGCAGGAAGAGAGAGAGACAGATGGGAAATGGAGAGAAGCAGAAGGAAAGGAAATTAGAGGGAAAGAAGGATGGGGGAATGCATGGAAGCGAGGACAGATGGAAGGAAGAAAAGATGGCAGGAAGGAGGAAAAGAAGGAAGAAAGGATGGAAGGAATGATAGATGGGAGGATGGATGGATGGATGATGGATGGCAAGAAAAAATGATGGATGGGAGGATGGATAGAAGGAAGGGTGGATGGGATGAAGGAGGAGAACTGGCCTGGTTCAGTCCTTACTGCTGCTGTGAGGGCATCCTTCCCAGCCCTGGGTTCTGAGCTGACAGGGGACAGATGTGGGCACAGGTTGGTCCCTCCAAAAATACCCGTGGACGCCCCAGCACATGCCCATGGGAGAGGTCAGGCAGGAGCAGGGTGGGCAGCATCCAAGAGCAGGGACAGCCGTGGCACCCTGGCACACAGACCCCGCAGCCACGGGCTATTCCATCTTGTCCTGCGGGGGTACGAGGGGCAGANNNNCCCTTCGGCGGGGTCGGCCCGACCCGACCATGGGGTTCCTGCATCAGCTCCATCTTCTGCTCTGGAAGAACGTGACACTGAAGCGGCGCAGCCCGGTGAGCGGGGGCGGAGGGGCCCTGCAGCCCCGAGGGGCGAGGCCGGGCTCCGCGTGGAAGTGATGCCGGGGGGTCCCCCCAGTCCCTTGGCCCGGCGGTCCGCCCGCCTCGAGCCGCCCGTGCACGAATCCTCCGGCCCGGCGCGCCCCCCGTGCGGCAGCAACAGTTGGGGCTCTACCGCTCCGCTGTCGTGTCCGTGGGGTCGCCCGGGCCCGGGGGCCGCAGGAGGAGCCCGGGACCGGGATTGGATGTCGCCCCCCCCGGGTGGGATCGCTCCCCGAGTCTCGGTACCCGTCGGGTATAAATAGCTTTTCAGCCCGTATGTGGGTCGGAGCCGCCTGTCTTCCGTGGGCTGGAGAAGAGCTGCGCTTCGTGGGGTTGGGGGCCGGGGGGCTGGTGCGTGTCCCTCCCGGGCTGGCAGAAGGGGCAAGATGGCATCGACCGTGCTGTGGCCTCGGGGCCGCTGTCACCTTGCCGAAGCTCCCTGTGTGGGGTCACCCATCAGTCCTCCGAGGGAGCCGCGGGCCGAGGGACCCCGCGGCCGTGGGCAGGGGGTGGGTGCGCGGCCCGAGGGAGCCGGTTATTTTTAGCGGGTGGGGGAGGGGAGCGAGCTGCTGCTCGCAAGCTGGCATCGCTTTTCTCTTCCCCTCCCAAATATCCCGCAGGCCCGATCCTGCTGTTTCTCGCCGGCAGCCGCCAGCACCACACCCCGTGTCCCGGTGGCCGGAGCAGCAGAGGCCCCTGTGACAGGAGCAGGGCCGAGCCTGGTGCTGCAGGCAGGCTTCCCTGCACGGGCAGCCCCGGTGCCCCCAAAATGGATGAGGGGGATGATGCTCTTTGGCTGAGTCATCTCCGCTCTTTACCCTGAGCAGAGCTGCGTGGCCACGGCAGGGGCTGCCCCAGACCCCTGCCCACAAGGATGAGTGGCCTGGCACAGCTGGGCCCTAGCACACGCCAGGTGACCCAGCCCTGGCTGGCGTGGCCATTGGGTTACAGAGTGGGGGTGCACACAGCTTTTGGGGACTCATTTCTGGGCAATCTGGTGGTGCAGCGCAGGAAGCTGTGACTGAAGGAAGGAGGATGAGGAGCCCAGGGCCCATCACCTCCATGTGTATGGACTGTTGCTGGAGTGTCACTACTGCAGTCAGGGTGGCAGGCTGTGGAGCAGTCCCTCCTCGCTCACCCAGCAATGCCGTGTGTGCATGGGGTGTGCAGGGGACCAGCCGTGTGCCAGGACGAGAGCTGGTCCCAGTGCCGCTGCTCATGGATGGATTTGGTGCAGTCTCTGGGACAGCTGTGCCCTGAGGATGTGCGTGCCCTGTGTGTGTCACCTCTTTCCTTGTGCTGCTGCTGTGTGTGAATCCCAGAGTCATTTGGTGTCCCTGGTCTGCGCAGGGGCCATCATCCTGCCCACTCCCGGGGGAGCTCTGCCTTCTCTTAGCAGTGCTGGGCTGAGCTGCCAGCGCTGGCTGGCCAGGGCATAGCCAGGCCCTGTGTGGTGGCTGTGCCTGGCATCCAGCAGTGGGTTCCCCAGTGCAGGTCTGCTCTGGCAGTGGCCACAGATGGATGTTTCACTGAGAGAAACCAGCTTCCTCTGGGGTGATCTTACTGCAGCAGCCAGAGGCTGGGGGGATTGGAGCAGGGAAGGGGGGATGCACTAGCCCATTCTCCTGCTGGGTGTTCACCCAGGGGCAGGCAGAGCTGGGGGTTTCTGGGCTTCTCCCAGCCATCAGAGAGGGAGTGTGGGCACCAGCAGCTGCCTTTTGGCATAACCTGGTGCTGCAGGTGCTCCCCTGGGGTCAGTCCTTGCCACCATATACTCCCCTCCCGGCAATAGGTGGAGCAGCAAACCCAGTGCTGCAAGATGGGGTGGGAAGCAGAGACCCCAGGTTTGACTGAGGGCTCTGGGCTGGGACTTGAGAGCTGGAGCAGTTCTGTGTTCTGCCCGTGAATGCTGATGGCCTGGGGGAGTCACCATTGTCCCTGGCACCAGGGGCTGTTCAGGAGCAGGATTGCAGTAGGGTACAGTCATGGCTTTGGGATGGACTTTGTTCATAGACACTTGGTGAGGGCTTGGCCAGGCCACTTATGGGTGGGCAGTGGGTGCAGGAAGACATGCAGCATGGCCAGGGAGATGGCCAGGCACTGTCCTATGGCACCTCTATAAGGCTTCGTGCCCAGCCCATGGGGGCTTTGGACCTTGTCTAGTGTGGCTGAGCTGTTCCAGGGGCTGCTCTGGTGTTTGGCCCCAATTTTCTTCTTCCCAGAGCAGAAATTCAGGCAGGAACCCTGGGATGATGGAGGCCTGAGCAGAACAGCATCGGTGGCTCTTGATGGAGGGAAGCCCGGGCTATGGGGCCCCCTGGGGTACCCATGGCAGCCCTGGGGATTGCTGGCTGTGCCTTGAATCTGCTGGGACAAGAATTGTTAAAGGATGGGCACTCCCATGACTTTGGTATCTGGTTTAAACCTATGTTGGGTGTAAACTTAGCAGGTGCTTTCTCAAAAGTCACCACAGGCACAGTTCAGGGTGTTCACCCACCTGCCCTGGGGCTCTTTGTGCCCATTCATTTGGGACGGGCAGGCAGCCACACCTGGAGTTCCCCGTGATGGAAGTGTGCTGCCAGTTTTCTTGGTCATGGGGAAGGGTTGGTGAGCAGGTCAAGGCTCTTTCGGGGGAATGGTGTGAGCAGTTCTGTGCTGTTTTGGTGCTGCAGCACATTGGTGGGGCTCCCTGTAGCATGGGCCCTGGGATGAGGGAAGAAGTATAGGGAGAGCTGACAGCAGCGTAGCTGTTCTGCCCTGTGCAGGATCTGTGCCTTCTGCCCTTTGTCCTGAAGACGGAAAACTCTCTCCACACAGGAGCTGGCAGATCTGTCCCTTCCCCCTGGCTGGTGGCAACAGAGCTGGGGGGAAACGGATGCTGCCAGAAGAAGAAAGGCTGACATTTGGGCTGCCGGGGGGCTGTAACAGTGCCTCTGCTGGGGTGCAATGTCCCTAGGACCCTGTGCCTGTGGTGCTGCCAGCTCCTGCTGCCAGGGCTGGGAGGATGCTGGTACCGGATCCTGCAGCAGGAATCGGTTGGGTGCTGCCCTGACTCTGGGTGCTCTTTGCCCCCTCGTTGTTTGCAGCAGCTGTGGGGAGGGGAAGCACAGGTGGCAGGGGTGTGCTGGCCCAGCAGTGTCCCTGAGTCCCTGTTGGCAGAGCAGCCGGGGGGCACCTGTTGCAGAACACCTTCCTCCACTGGCTGCTGGCATGACCCTGTGCTTGGGTCAGGCATCTTGTGCCAGTGGGAGGGTGGCCATGTCCCAGTGCTGTGTGGCTCTGGGACAGGGCACTGATGATGACATGCCCCCTCAGCCCAGCACACGGGTGCCTGGCTGACACCGCAGGGATGGGGAGAACCGTGGTGGATGTTCCTGGGTCCTCAGCTCGGGAGTTGTTGACAAACTCCAGAAGGGATTTCTTCCTCCTCCAGCCTTTCCAAGGCAGGACCCCAGGCTGCTGCGCCAGGGCTGTCAGGGGTGGGGATGTGCTCATGCTGGAGGCAGGGGGTAGTGGGACAGGTGATGGACATAACTGGCAGTGACCAGAGGCAGAGGTGAGGGCAGCCAGGCCTTGGCAGGATGGAAGTTGGCAGCCCCTGGACCTGGGCTTGTCCATCCCTGTGGGGCAGGTGACCTTGAGGAAGCCTCTTAGGCCCACACCTGGGTGGTGGCCATCAGTGAGTGTCAATGGTCAGGTCCCCATCGGAGCTGGGGGGCTCGGCACAGCCTCATGCATTTTGGGGCCTATTTTGCCCCAGAGCTCTTGCACTCATCTTTGCCAGTGACCATGGCTTTACCTGCCTGTGCTTTCTGGCTGTGGGCAAAAGTGGGCGTTTAACAGTGATTAAAGTCTGGAGCCGTGAAAATTTAAAGGTATTTCTGGAGCTTTAAAATGCTATTGGAAAAGTTGAATCCTGCAGGAGCTGAGAGCCCCATCCCTCAGGGCTCCTGCAGGCCAGCATCTGTTGCCAGTTCCTGCTGGCACTGTGGGCAGCACTGGGATGGGAAGAGAGGCTGGCAGGGAGTAGGCAGCAGCTCCATCCTCCCATGAGGAGCACAGGCAGACCCTGCCCTCTTCTCTGGGCGGTATGTGTGGGGATTTTGGATGCTGTGTGTGATGCTGCTTCACCTGTGTTGGAGCCAATAAACCCCCTTGCAGGTGCCAGGCTATGAGGGAGGGGGGCTGACGTGACAGGTATGGGGTGCAGGGAGTTGCCAGCTTGAGAGTCTTAGGATGGGGGTGCCCAGCCCCTGGCTGCCCCTCTCCCATGCCGTGCTGTAGGATGTGGCTGTGGGCATCAGGCATTGCTTGGGGGCAGGCAGGAGGGAACTGAGCAGACTTTTGAGTGGCAGCGATGGACAGGAAGAGCTGCCTCTGCCTGGCCTGGCTGTCCCCACAACTACTGGTACATGAGTGCTGCCACATCCTGGGGACACCAGTGGAGTTGTGCATTTGTCCATGACCTGACACCCAAGTCCATGCTGACCCTGGCTCCAGCACATCTCCCAGCTGTCCCAGTGCTGGCTGGAGGGTGGGCATGGTGGCACCGTTGTGCTGGGCTGGGCTGTTTGCTCTGTCCTGTGATGCTTGTCTGGCCTTTTGACCTGGCTGTGTGGGAGCTGTGTGTCACAGCAGGCACTGCTGCCTCCTGCTCGGCCTCTTGCTCCCATCTGATGGTGTGGCAGAGGATGGGCACAGGCATTGAATCACTGTCCCAATGCTCCAGGAGAGACATGTCCCCCTGCCAGGGGCCAGCACCCTGCTGTGGCATCCATTCCAGCTCTGCCTCCCTGCCGGGGGAGCTGGGCAGGACCCCGCCACCCCTGTCTCCAGCCAAATGTGGGACAAGTTACCCCACTGTCTGTAGGGTGGCAGGTGGCACTTGTGCAAACCTGGACAGCACCTATGACCTCATCCTGCTCACATCCAACCAGGCTGAAATGAACATGTGGCAGGGGGTGTAGAAGGAGTGAATACCACCATCCAGGAGCTGTCCCTGGCCCCCACAACAACTGTCACCTGGTGCAAGGGCTCCTGGGACCAGTGTCCCACCCTCAGTCCTGCTTCTGTGCCCTCGTCAAGAGAGGAGGGAGGCAGGGGATGGGTGGGAGGGCAGGGCAGACTAGTTGGTGCAATCATGGCCAGCTGCTGTCAGGGACGGGCCCCTTTCTTTTCCTCTCTTTGGCCCTCTCCTACCTTCTGGGGAGCATTTCCATCTCACCTGCTTGCATCCTGGCCGTTCCTCCTTGCTTCCTCACACAATCCCAAAATGTCCCCCAGTGTCTTGCACCTGTGGGCAGGGACCCCACAATCCCCAGGCTGTGCTGGTGTCCCTGCCAGGTGCCTCTCTGGAAGGCTGAGGGTCCCTTGGGCCCCACTGCGTGCCAGTGTCCTACTGTGGGTGTGGAGCAGCCCTGGCCTCGCCACCTCCGGGAAGTTCCCATGGAGGCAGCTCTGGGGACTGGGGGGGCAGGATCAGTCCCAGAGGTGCAGACTGGTAAACAGCCATCTGCCACTATGTCTGCCCACCACCATGTCCCTCTGGGTGCCAAAGGTGCGGGACAGCCTGCTGTGACACTGGGGTATGTGACAGTGCAGAAGGGGCTGGGGACAAGGGACATCTCTGGGAATGGAGATGAACAAAAGTCAATGACCCCTATCAAAAAAATAAATAACAACAAGCAGGTTCCTTGCCACCAAGGACAGTCCCCACATGAGCCTGGTACAGCCCAGTGTGGGTGTGTGGGGATGGTCCCCCCGGTGCCCGGGCACAGAGGCCCCGTTGTGTGCCTGGTAAACAGGCAGGGGGCGGGGCAGGGCAGGGGCCACGGGACAGCAGTGTGTGTCAGGGTGTCCCCTGCCTTGTGCAGGAACAGAGACACCAGGGACTGTCCCTGGGACTGGTGTTATTAGAAAGACGAGAATTCTCAGGTACTGCTCCTGGGGCATTTTCCATCCCCTCCAGCCATTCTTCCTCTGGTCTCTGCCTCTTCCAAAACCAGGAACTCTGACGTGGTGAGGGCAGTATGGGCAGCAGTCATGGGTGCAGTCGTTCTCATCCCACAGCAGTAGCACTGTGGCCATTTGCTGGCAGGGACCTGGGTGCAGGGGTCCCACTGCTCACTGCCATTTGGGGCTGCTCTGACTTTCTTGACTGAGTGTTGGCAGCCCCTGAGTGAGGCAGCATGGAGGTGGTGTTGGAGACAGGAGGGCCTGACCCTGTCACCTGTTGGCAGCTGCATCCTTCCAGGCAGGTCTTGCTGTGTTCAAGTCCATTCTTCCCACCCCACAGGCTTGCCCATTGGCACTGGTCACTGGTGGGAGGCCGGTGTGGGTGGTGTAGCAAGCACCTTCCCACCAGTGGAGCT
Source organism: Ifrita kowaldi (assembly GCA_013398055.1). Taxonomy (NCBI): domain Eukaryota; kingdom Metazoa; phylum Chordata; class Aves; order Passeriformes; family Cinclosomatidae; genus Ifrita; species Ifrita kowaldi. Next base: position 76,000 of record VZRS01010629.1, on the reverse strand, counting down.
GGGCCCTGCCCTGCCCGTGGTGGCAGCAGGTTTCAGGATCTCAGCAGCTGCCTTGGGTCTGATCTGGCCCTGGAGTGAGCCGAAGTTGGCTCATCTCACCCTGTGCCTCAGTTTCTGAACCTGCAGTGGTTCTCTGCCGCTGGGCAGCGGGGCAGTGACGTGTCCGGGCACTCCGGTGCAAAGTGGCAGCAGCTGTGCTGGCAGTGTGCCCGGTGCTTGCTCCTGCCCATGGCTGGAGATGCTGATGCCTATCCCCAGGGCCTCTGGGCACGGAGCCTGGCCTGGAATTCTGAGCCACTGTGGCCAGGAATTCCTGGGGATTTGCTGTTATTTACCACATGCTGCCAGTGGAAATTCTTTGCAGCCAGAGGCTTTTGGGAGGGCACGGAAGGGATGCCAGGATGGCACAGTTGCACCTGGGGCTGGTGCCAGGGGCTGGCTGAACTGAAGGTGTACCCTCTTCTATTAGACTCAGCTGTTGGACCTGGTGACATCCAACAGTGGCACAGGTGACAAGGGGAACATCATGCCGCTCCAGGCTGTGAGGGCACTAGCCTTCAGGACTTGAGGTCTTCTCCCTGGGCAAGCCCGGCTATGGTGGACCACCACGGCTGGGCTCAATCCCCAGCACCCTGTTTGCACTGCTGGAGGAGGGATCCATCCCTTCTATGTACCCTGCCCTGTCCTGCAGTGCTCTGGACAGGGTGGAGCAGGCAGGGTGCAGGCAGGAGGTTGTGGGATGCTCAGGAACCAGTTTGCCGCTGGCTGAGCTGTGACAGAACCACCAGCCATCTGCAGAGTGTGGACACAGTGCTGCACTGCACCAGTGCCTGGGGACCCCTGTACTGCCCATGCTTCTCCCTGGTGGCTGGGTTCTGTCCCAAAGCACTGTGTTCCCTCTGCTCTGTGTCATCCCCAGTGGGTGCTGGCCTTCGAGATCTTCATCCCCCTGGTGCTCTTCTTCATCCTCCTGGGGCTGCGGCAGAAGAAGCCAACCATCCCTGTGAAGGAAGGTGAGTCCCAGCAGGGCGGTGCTTGGGGCGCTCCCACACTTGGGGGCACCCTGGGGCTCTGGGGAGATGCAGCCTGGGGGCAGGGGGGACCTAGAGAGGCCTTTTGGGGGACATTGCACTGGGCAGGGGTTACAACCGAGGACTGGTGGGGCAGACATGGTGGGTGGAGGTAGCAGAGTCTGTCCCAGTATGGGGAGGCTCCCCGAGGGTGGTGGCACTAACCAGCCTGTGACTGTCATCAGTATGGACGTTTTGCATGGGGAAGGGTGAGCCAGATGGTGCTGGAACAGCCACAGTCCCCCCCGAGTTCTCAAGGGTCAGTTGGAGTGGCTCTGGGAAGGGCTCCCCAGTGAGGGGGAAAGTGACTTACAGGAAGCCCTGTGCCTGGCCCTGGGGGGCTCAGAGGCCTGGCAGGATGATAAATTGATGGGACTAGAGCTGAGGGCTCTGGGAGAATTCCAGTTGGAACTTTATCCTGGGTTCTGGTGCCCACGGGCTGTGCTGCTGGGAGGAGGCAGTGGAGTGGAGCTGCCAGCTCGCAAGGGCCCGTGGATGCCCACCTTGATGGGTGCCCTGGCACAGGTGGTGCAGCAGATCCAGGGGAGCTGCTGGGCACTGGTGGTGACCCCAGGTAACGATGGTTTGAGCCTGTGTTTCAGTGTGTGCCGGCGAGGGAGAGCCCAGCTGCCAGCGTGGTCCGGCTGCAGCAGGCACTGCCCGGGTTCCTGCCCCGGCGCTGACGTGCGCTCCGTGTTGTGTGGTTTTTGGTTTGGTTTTTGTTCTTTTTTGCTCATGTTTTCTTTTTCTTTCCCACCATCTCCCCTGCCCGCCTGCCCTTCATGCCTCAACTGCATGCGCCAGTCTGTAAGTTGGTGGGACGGGTGGGCGCCTCCCCCCATTCCCTTGCCAGTGCAGGCCTTGTAGTCTGGGGAGGAAGAGCCTGGTTTAGATCAACTCTGGCCTAATCCAAGCCTCTGTAACCCCCTTGCCTTCCTCCACAGCTGGTGAAGATGAGCTTGGGCAGCACAGTATGGCCCCTGCCTGCTGCTCCCTGGGGACTGACCAGCCATGGTGGTGTACCCCCTTGGTTGATGGTGCTGGGTTCCCCAAGTGCTGGGGCCACTGGTGGCCGTGTCCCTGGCCTCCTAGGCTGCATAGGGCTCTCCAGGCCAGGTGGAGGCTTGTCTTACCCCTTCTTCTTGCCTCCCTCCTAGGGCAAAGTCTGCTGGGTCCTGTCACCCATGTGGTGGCCTGTGGTCACCCAGTCTTGTCCAATCACCAAGGGGTTGGGGCTGGCTCCCACCCTGGCACCACCACCAGGTCCTTGTCTTGGCCCTTCATGTCTGGGACAAGCCGGGATGTGGCACTAGAGGAGCCTCAAGGCCAGCAAGATGCCGTGCACTGACTTTGTCACCAAACTGTGGCATGGCCACCTGTGTGGGTGCCACTGCCCCAGCAGGTTGCTGGCCCTTCCCATGCTGCACCTGTCCCTTGTTCCTGCCAGAAGCCCATCTTCACCAGTCCCCACCGATTGTGGCCAAGCTAACAGCACTGACCTATCTCTAACCACAAGGTCATCGGATGGGTGGCGAGAGCAGGGTCTCTGCCTGGCACTGCCCAGTGACAACCTGTGGTCCCCATCAGGCAGGGGCATTCTGGGCTTGCCCTGCCCCGGGGAAGGACACAGGAGGGTTCCAGCAGGGATGATGGTTCAGTGTCAGTGGAGGGGGGAAGGTTTGCCAGCGCTTTGCTGTTTCTTGTTTCCTCCATGTCCTTGTTCCGTGTCTCCATTTCCACCCACCTCCAGCCGCCGCACGTCGGGGCAGCCGGGTTGGGGGGNATGGATGGATGGATGATGGATGGCAAGAAAAAATGATGGATGGGAGGATGGATAGAAGGAAGGGTGGATGGGATGAAGGAGGAGAACTGGCCTGGTTCAGTCCTTACTGCTGCTGTGAGGGCATCCTTCCCAGCCCTGGGTTCTGAGCTGACAGGGGACAGATGTGGGCACAGGTTGGTCCCTCCAAAAATACCCGTGGACGCCCCAGCACATGCCCATGGGAGAGGTCAGGCAGGAGCAGGGTGGGCAGCATCCAAGAGCAGGGACAGCCGTGGCACCCTGGCACACAGACCCCGCAGCCACGGGCTATTCCATCTTGTCCTGCGGGGGTACGAGGGGCAGA
>VZRS01010629.1:41763-72718 GCA_013398055.1 Ifrita kowaldi | reverse complement strand
CCCCGGTCCCTGGGGCAGCAGGCCCGCTCCGGACAGGCCGCACAGGGGGATGTTGCCGGGATGAGCCGGGCGCGGGCCGCGCTGTGCCAGGGCCGCCGTGCGGGCGGAGCGGGCGGNTTGTATTCTTCCTCCTTTTCCTCTGGAGATCTGCCGCTGCCTCTGAGGCTACTAACAGGAGGGGCTGGGAGCCTGGAGGAGGTTGGTCGCCATCTTGGGGGCAAGCAGCAGAAATTGGCATCATCACGGGACTCAAGGGACCCATCACCCAGGGAAGGGTGGGTGGGGGCAAGAGGGCTGGAGCCAGGGATGCTGGAGCTGCCTGCAGCCCCACAGGGTCACCAGCCAGGACTGCCCTGGTGGAAATGCTGCTGACTTCTGACCATGGCCGCTAGCCTCCCATGGGCTCACAGACCCCAGCGTGTGCTTTTCTGAACTGAGTGTCTGTTTCTCTGGTGGCCCCCTTCCCCCTCCCTGCCTCTTTGCCTCTCCTCCCCACTGCCCGCACTTTTCCTTGGCCTCTTCTGCACTCTTACTGGCTCCAGCTTTCTACACGGCGGCCCCGCTCACGTCAGCCGGGATCCTGCCGGTCATGCAGTCCCTGTGCCCGGATGGCCAGCGTGACGAGTTTGGCTTCCTTCAGTATTCCAACTCCACGTGAGTCCTGCCCTCACCATGCACTTCCTCTCCCACCCCTCACGCTCCTGCACAGAGCCTGCCCCTTTGCATGCTGGCACTGCCGCCCTGGGGCTGAGGCGGAAGTTGGCGTCCCCCAAAGTGCTTGGGTGCAGACCACTGTGTCCTCAGGGTGCAGGGGACACCTCGGTCTGTTCTGCTGTGGGCTCCCAGGTGTTTGGTGCTGGGAGAAGGATGGAGGTGGCCCCTGGAGACACCTTGAGGTGCTGGGGCTCTCCTCTGAACCCTGGCACACTGGTTTCAGTGCGCAGGCAAGGGCAGTGGTGCCCCATTTCAGACAGGACTGCTGTCCCCTGCACCTGAAGGGCTCTTTCTCCCAGAGCTCTGGGGAAGGTGTCCCCATCCCTCTGTCCCTGAAGCCAGGGTGGTGCTGGACTCTCGCAGGGTGACACAGATTCTGGAACACCTCAGTGAGGCAGTAGAGCAAAGCAGCCTCTTCGACCCACAGCACCCAGGACTGGAGGAGGAGCTGGAGTCGCTGCGCCGGCACCTGGAGGCCCTCAGCAGCCCTGAACCCAGCTCCATGGAGACCCACTTCAGCAGCCGAGCAGGTGGGTTGTGCTCTGCCTGCCCCTGCTGCCGGTGTGGGCAGGGACAGAGAGTGCCAACTTGCCTGGCACCCACCAAAGTGATGGTGTGTGGGGCAGTGCCCTGCCACTGTCCCACATCACTGCATCAGGCCAGCTCTGGGGCCATGCCGTGTCCCTGATGCTGGTGGGCTGCTCTGACACCCCACCTTGCTCCTTGGCAGGGTCCAGCTTCACACTGGCATGGGCGGCCAAAGACCAGGGCGAGCTGCGGCGCTTCCTGATGCAGAACCTGTCCCTCCCCAACAGCACAGCTGAGCTGCTCCTGGGCTCCAGCATTGACTTGCGGGAGGTGGGTGACCTCTGGGCTTTGCAGGGGTCTGTGCTGCCCCGTGAATGGCACCCAGCTGGGATTTATCCTACCCTGCTCCACTTGGCACACCTGGCAGTCCTGCTCTCATCTCGGTGCAGGTGTACCGCCAGTTTTTTGATTCCTTTCCTTTGGTACCCGATGAGACCCATGAGCGAGACCTGTGGGATGGGTTTGGCCCCAGCAAGAAGATGACACAGATGGAGGTGAGGAGCAGTGCTGCATGCAGGGGACGTGGTAGGGTAGAGCCCGTCCTCTTGTCCCCTCAGTATCCCACCCCAGGTGATCTGGGGCTGTCTGGGGCAGTAGAGGGCAGTGAGGGCTGTAGAGGGGCTGTGACAGACCACTGTCAGAGGGCAGAGCAGCAGCAGGGATGGCTGGTGTCCATCCTGGTGCTGCCACCAGTTCCCCCAGGGTTATGAGACACACCAGTGCCTATGCCTGGGGTTTGCCATTGCAGTGGGGGTTGGCGCTGCCTGAGTGGTGGCTGTAGAGGGAGCAGGGGAGATTGTTCTCCCGTTGTGTATGGCATGTGGGGGACCCCTGCATCTGCACATCCCTTTTCTTCCCCTCCCTGTGGAGACCATGGGTGCTGTGGGGCTGTTCATGTATGCTTGGGGACACACAAGGAGGGGGGGTCTGGGGGGAGCCCCCATCCCACCAGCCATCCCCATTCTTTGTCTTGCAGAAGAGCCTCCCCAGTGGCTGGAGGAGCCTGCGGGAAGGGCTGATTCACAGGGTGCTGCGGGACCCAGTGGCAGCCCCACGCCAGCCGGCACTGCTCCGCATTCTCTCCCAGGCTCTGGGCCTCACCAGCACTGCTGTGGCACCTGCCATCTCTGATAGCCCCCAGGCCTTTGTCACCGAGATGGAGGTGAGCACCTCATGGGGCAACCTGGGCTGCTCTGCTAGAGTGGGCACTGCAGCGCTGCCTCTACAACTTCCTGCCCTGTAGAGTGTCCTCTTCACCGGGCCAGTGCTGGAGGAGCTGACGTGTGAGCAGAACCCAGGGGGACTGCGCCGCCTCCTGCGCGTGTCCCCGAGGCAGCAGCCACTGCTGGCAGCGTACCGGGCGCTGGCCTGCAATGGCAGCCAAGCCACCCGCCAGGAGCGCTTTGCCCAGCTGGCCACCGAGCTCCAGGAGCAGCTGGACACCCCCAAGATTGTCAGCAGGGTGAGAGCTGAGCAGGTGGGGCAGGCTGGTGGCGGGAATGAGACTTGGGCAGGGTTTTCTACTCAGGTAGCACTGTGTTGGGATGGGGAACTGTTACATGGCCTGGCTTCTCCTGGTCACCCCCTTCTCTGACGTGAGCACCCCCCACCCAGCTCCATGGTAAGATCCCAGGTGATTTGCTGTCTAGCACTTGCTTGGACACTGCCTGTTGGATGGGACTGAGTGTCCCCAACATGTTCCAACGTGTCCCTGCCAGCTTCTCTCCCCAGGACTGGCAAGGCTCTTGGTGGAACAGCTCAAGGCTGGCTCTGAGGTCCCACTCCTTGTCCCACACAAGCTCGATGTGTCCTTTGTAGAAACAGAGGACCACCCTTCTTCCTGTCTTGAGTGATATCTTGTCCTCACACAAGTGCCTGCCACCATTTGCCACCATTCTCACTGCCTCATAGCAACAGGTGCACAGCAGTGAGTCCAGGGCCTTTCCTGGGCACAGCTCCAACCTTTTAACCAAGAAAGTGGAGTTGCTACTGCTTGGGGTCCCCATTGGTCCCTTCCTAATGGCAAGCAGAACCCTGTTGTCCCAGCAATCCTCATCATCCTTGTCCACTCATCCTCACAGCTAAAGCTGGAGGAGGTGAACAGCTCGGCCACCCAGCACCGCCTCCGTGCTCTCCTCGAGGACCTGGTGGAGATGGAGAAGGTTCTCCGGGACGTGGACATCCTCTCGGCGCTGGCCAAGCTGCTGCCCAGGGGAGCCTGTGCCAGCAAGGCCCCGCTGCCCACTGCCAACAGCACCGGCTGGGCCGGCAGCAATGCCACGGCCAGCAATGCCACGGCAGAGGAGGAGGAGGGCGCCGGGGAGGGTCCTTCTGGCAGCGACAACCCCCAGGGGCAGTTCTCAGCATTCGTGCAGCTCTGGGCGGGGCTGCAGCCCATCCTCTGCGGCAACAACCGGTAGGAGTGCTGGGGGATGGCTCCAGGTTCTCCCTGCGCAGGCCAGGAGTGTCACCCCTTGCTGAGCAGGCAGGATGGGTGCTGTACCGCAGCCTTGTGCTGCAGCCAAGGATGCTCCCTGTGTTGGGCAGCGCCATGCAGGCACTAGAGTCAGTGTGAAGGCCTGTCATGGGCAGGGGTGGGGGCTAGCTGCAGCAAGGCGTGCTGGGCCTGAAGCAGAGTGGACAGCCTGAGCTCCCTTTGCAGGACCATCGAGCCTGAGGCACTGAAGCAGGGCAACATGAGCTCGCTGGGCTTCACCAGCAAGGAGCAGCGGAACTTGGGCCTCCTTGTGCATCTGATGACCAGCAACCCCAAAATCTTGTATGCACCTGTGGGCACCGAAGTTGACAAGGTCATCCTGAAGGTGAGGATGCATAGGCTGGGACCTCTGTCCTTCTCCCACCAGTCCTGCTCTGCAGATGGTCTGTATGGCAGGGAAGAGGTTGACTGCCAGACACAGGTAGCTCCCACAAGCAGTGGGAGGTGGGCAGGTATATCCATGGCTGCTAGCCATCCCAGAGAGCATGAAGCCCCTGCCTCTGCCTGTTGTGTGACCTTTGCCTGGCCCCCAGGCCAATGAGACCTTCGCCTTTGTGGGCAACGTCACCCACTACGCCAAGGCGTGGCTGAACATCTCCCCTGAGATCCGAGCCTACCTGGAGGAGGGCAGGCTGCAGAGGCGCATCCGCTGGCTCCAGCAGGTAGGACAGTGTGGTGAGGATGAGCCTGCCTGGGATTTACTGCTCTGGCAGTGGAGAAGGGGTTGTCCTCCCCCCAGATACCCTGTAACTTCTTCCTGGGGTACGCCCTGGTATCCACCTTGCTCACATGGAGACTAGTCTGGATCCCTGCACAGTGTGCACACTTGTCCCCCATCCCCAGGAAGAGCTTTGGGCCCTACCTGTGTCCATGGGGAGGACAGTGACCTGAGAGGCAGGGCATACCCCAGCTTCTCCCTCCCCTGTCTTCCTCTCTGTCTCAGTTGACCGCTGACCTCCACAAGCACCCAGAGATCCTGAATGTCTCCGACAATGATGTTCTCCACAACTTTCTCAACGGCAACTTCTCCCTGCCCAATGCCAGTGTCCTGCTCCAGCAGCTGGATGCCATTGACAATGCTGCCTGCGGCTGGGTCCACTTCATGGCCAAGGTGAGGTGGAGTCCACCTCTGGGAAGGTTGAACCACCCACATCCAGACTCTGTTGGGCTGAAGAGGGTCAGATCCACTGAGACTTTTTTAAGAGCATGGGACAGGAGCCCTGGGGGAGGGCTGCTGCAATGTCCAGAACTTCGGGGTAGATGTCTAGAGTGGAGATCCTCACACACTGTTGACTTCAGGGGCTGGGGTTGGCTTTGGGTGGCACATGCTGTGCCGGCTCTGTGTGCTAGACCCATCCGGGGCCTTGGGATCTCGCTAGCCTGCTGGAGCATGTCCAGAGAAGGGCACTGGAGCTGGGGAAGGTTCTGGAGCACAGGTCTGATGGGGAGGGACTGAGAGAGCTGGGGAACCCCAGCCTGGAGAAAAGGAAGCTCAGGAGGGACCTTTTAAGTCTCTACAATTACCTAGAAGGATGTTGCAGCCAGGTGGGGGTTGGTCTTTCCTCCCAGGTGACAGGACAACAGGAAACAGCCTAAAGTTGTATCAGGGGAGGTTTAAATTGGATTTTAGGGAAAACTTCACTGAAAGGGTGGTCAGCACTGGAACAGGCTGCCCAGGGCAGTGGTACTAACTCTGGAAGTGTTCAAAAAGTGTGTGAATTTGACACCTGGGGACATGGTTTAGTGCTGGGCTTGATAGTCTTTGGGTTAATGGACTCAGTGATCTTAAGAGGGCTTTTCCAATCTTAGTGATTCTATGATTCTCCTTCCACTAGGTCAGCGTGGACATCTTCAAAGGCTTCCCAGATGAGGAGAGCATTGTCAACTACACACTGAACCAGGCCTATCAGGACAACGTCACGGTCTTTGCCAGTATGTCCCTGGGAACCAGCCCTTCTCAGGGGTCCCTGAAACTTTGCCCTTCTCCAGCTGTGCCCTGGAGCCACTGGCTTCAGGATGTGGGTCACTTGGTGCACATCTTGGGTGGATGAGGGGGCTGAGGTGCCCATCCTCTGCTCCATGCTGCTGTCCTGGCTCTCACACTGCCACGGCCTGCTATCTATGTGCCCTCACATGCCATGGGGGTCTCGCATCCCTGGCCATGCCACCCGTCTCATTCATGGCAGCCCTCATGGTGCCCTCCCCATCCCTTCCTGTTGCTGTGGGTCAGCCGATGTGGCTGTCCCCCCGTGGACACCCTGCCTCTTCTGCTGCCCACAGGCGTCATCTTCCAGACCAACAGGGATGGCTCATTGCCCCCCCATGTCATGTACAAGATCCGGCAGAATTCCAGCTTCACGGAGAAGACCAACGAGATCCGTCGGGCATACTGGCGGCCTGGCCCCAACACTGGCGGCCGCTTCTACTTCCTCTATGGCTTCGTCTGGATCCAGGGTAAGTGTCAGCGCCCTGCCACAGCTGCCCACAGCCCTGGCCCCTGCGCACTCAGCCTGGCCTCTCCTTCTCTTCCACAGACATGATGGAGCGTGCCCTCATCAACACGTTTGTTGGCCACGATGTGGTGGAGCCTGGCAACTACGTACAGATGTTCCCGTATCCATGTTATACCCGGGATGAGTGAGTAACACTCATCTGCAGGACCTTCCACCTTCCACTTTGCAGGCCAGGATACTTTAGCTGGGAAAAGGGAACAAGTTTGGGGGCCTGAAAGAGATTGGTGACACTGGGAATGATGAGCAACCCATTAAGTCCAGTTCCTTGGACTACCAGGCTCAGGAAGGCAGGGCAAAGTAAAGGAGTGGCACATGGGTCTGTCAGTGGTTATGGATTACAGTGGTGTGGAGGCAGCACCTGTAGAAGTCCCAGAGCCAGCAACACTCCTGGGCATTGGAGAGGGCCCCATCCACACCAGGGTAGGCAGGGCCCTGGGCTGAGCCCGTGGCTACTACCTGCCTGCAGAGGCCTGCCAGCCACCACACTGGATTGTCCTGTGGGCTCACTGGAGAAGTTCTTCTAGAGCACTAAGGAGGTGCTGGGTTAGAGACTGGTTGTCCCTGACCGGTGGGAGAGCCCCTCCAAGGCCCCATGCCCCAGGGTCTCCACAGGTCTCTGTGGCAGTGCCACCATCCAGTTCTCCCTTCTCTTCCTCTACCCCATCAGCTTTCTCTTTGTCATCGAGCACATGATGCCCCTCTGCATGGTGATCTCCTGGGTCTACTCAGTGGCCATGATGATCCAGCACATTGTGACAGAGAAGGAGCATCGCCTGAAAGAGGTAGGGCTGGTGGAAGAGATTCTTGGGAAGGAGTGGGCGTATCTGAGCCCTACATTCTGTGCTGTATCCCTGGTCACCTTCCTTGTATTTCTGGGTTACATGAGCTGGGGCAGATGCAGATCCCAAATCCCTGGGCTGAGATGGTCCTTCTGAGTGTACCCAGCATGAGATGAGCCCTGCTCAGTGCCGGTGGGAGCTGAGCTCCTTAGCACCCCAATACAGGGTGCTGTGTCCTGCCCACTCCCAGCAGCTCCCTTGGTGCTACCCCTTGCTCTCCCAGCCCAGTGAGAATGGCAGCAGGGGTGCACAGGGTTGGGGACAGCCCTACTAAGCAGTTTTCGCCTCACAGGTGATGAAGATGATGGGCCTGAACAATGCGGTGCACTGGGTGGCTTGGTTCATCACTGGCTTCGTCCAGCTCTCCATCTCGGTCACAGCACTCACTGCCATTCTCAAGTACGGCAAGGTCCTGATGCACAGCGACGTCCTCATCATATGGCTCTTCCTCGCCATCTACGCTGTGGCCACCATCATGTTCTGGTGAGCTGCCTGGTCTGTGCTGGGCAGTAGAGGGGCATGGGCACTGCCAGGTTCTTGTGCCATGGAGCAAGGGTCCTGGGAGCTGTGTGGGCAAGGGCCGGTGGAGGGGCACAAGTTCCTCCAAGCAGCTGATTTGGGGAGCCAATTTATTGCCTCAACACCACCAAAACCAGACAGTGTGGGGAAAGTCCTGGTGGAGTGGGATCTAAGGAGACACTGTCTGCCCTGCAGCTTCCTGGTGTCGGTGCTCTACTCCAAGGCCAAGCTGGCCTCTGCCTGTGGCGGCATCATCTACTTCCTCAGCTACGTGCCCTACATGTATGTGGCCATCCGGGAGGAGGTGGCGCATGACAAGATCACAGCCTTTGAGAAGTGCATTGCGGTGAGTTGGCTGCGGCAGCTGGGGACATGCTTGGTCCCAGGTTTGCCTTAGGCAAACATCATGTCTAGTACAAAGCCACCAGGATGTCACCAAGCCCTGGGCAAGCCATTGCCTGTATGAACCACCTCCCTGTGGGGCTTTGGAGGTATCTCCAGAAGGTTTGGTGCCTCTCAGGGCCAGGAGCATTTCCATGGGGCAGTACTGGGTAGGAATTCACCCCAACCTGTTCCTCTGGAGCTGGCCTGTGGTTCCTGCTGACCTGCCATTCTCTTCCCTCCACCTCTTCACAGTCACTCATGTCCACCACGGCCTTCGGGTTGGGCTCCAAGTACTTTGCACTGTATGAGGTCGCTGGCGTGGGTATCCAGTGGCACACCTTCAGCCAGTCACCCGTGGAAGGAGATGACTTCAACCTCCTGCTGTCCATGATGATGCTGGTTGTGGATGCCGTGGTGTACGGGGTGCTCACATGGTACATCGAGGCCGTGCACCCGGGTACGTGTGGGCAGAGGGGCATGAGGGCACCCCAGACCTTACAGGCGCCTCTTTGCTGGAGGACACCTGCCCACATGTCCTAATCTGCTGGTGTCAGCCAGGTGTCTCAATTCAGGGGCCAGCTGTAGCAAAGCCGGATGTCCACAGCTGGGATAGCAATCCCCCTTATTTCCCCTTGTGGCGGCATCTCAGCTGCTCCCTTTTTTTTCATTGTAAAACTGAAGCATGAGCCAACCCAACCTGAATCCCAAAGGACTTTGTTTCCTGGCACAACCCACAGAGCTGCCCTGAGCCTAGCTGGCTGGAATGTTCACAGCTGCCACCCTGCAGTGGTGACCTGACCTGGGGAAACCCCCAAGCCCATGCCCATGCTAAGCTCTGACCCAGGTCTCAGTAGCTTCTGCATGGCCCTGGGTGTAGGGTTGGCCCTGACTCCCTGGGGTTGTGGTTGCAGGCATGTTCGGCCTGCCACGGCCCTGGTACTTCCCTTTCCAGAAGTCTTACTGGCTGGGCAACGGGCGCGTGGAGACGTGGGAGTGGACCTGGCCGTGGTCACGCACCACCCGCCTCAGCATCATGGAGGAGGATCAGGCCTGTGCCATGGAGAGCCGGAGGCTGGGTGAGGGCAGCTGGGGCCGGCAGTGGGTGGCACAAGGGTGGCCCTGGCTCTGCCACAGGGTCTTGCCTTGGCCACGTCACCTGTGCTCTTGTCAGGGCAGGATACTGAGCCAAGCACTGTGGCCTCTGAGAGCTGCCACTGTGGCGTGGAAGGGGGAAAGCGGGCAAGAAGCAGAGGGGAAGGGACCAATAGCCAGCATAGCCATCATGGGATGGAGGCGGGTTGATTCATTCCCAGGGAGCCCCACTCGAAGCCTGGCTTCCCTGCCCTCCTCTGGATCCTCACCATCCCACTGTCACAGCAGAGGAGACAAGGGGTATCGAGGAGGAGCCGACCCATCTCCCCTTGGTTGTCTGCATCGACAAGCTCACCAAAGTCTACAAGACAGACAAGAAGCTGGCGCTAAACAAGCTGAGCCTCAACCTCTACGAGAACCAGGTTGTGTCCTTCCTGGGGCACAATGGTGCAGGCAAGACCACCACCATGTGAGTGCCTGTCCGGGCTTACAGAGACCATGTTCCTCTGGCCAGCTGCAGGGTGTGAGGAAGGGGCTTCAGGATGTCCCTGCAGGGCCCTGTGGCAGCTGGTGCCATGCCCAGAGGGCAGCAATGTGGGTGTGGGGCTGGCACAAACATGGGACAGGCAGTGGGCTCATGGCCCTGTGCTGATCGGCTCTGCCTGGGTCCCAGCAGATGCTCCCAGAGGTGGTGGTTGGGATTGGGACCAGACTGAGGAATATGAGCTCCCTCACATTGTTGCCTTTCTCCATCCGTCCAGGTCCATCCTCACTGGCTTGTTCCCTCCAACATCGGGCTCTGCTACCATCTATGGCCATGATATCCGTACAGAGATGGACAAGATCCGGAAGAACCTGGGCATGTGTCCCCAGCACAACGTGCTCTTTGACAGGCTGACGGTGGAGGAGCACCTCTGGTTCTACTCGCAGCTCAAGAGCATGGCAGAGGAGGAGATCCGCAAGGAGATGGACAAGTAGGCACCCTCCAGCTCCTTTGTCTTTATCCATGCCTTTGGCATGAGTGAGTCTCCTTCCTGCTGGCTGTGCCAGGGGGGTGATCAGGGGGCAGAGGTGTCCCCTGGAGCAGCTCCACCAAGTGTTTTCCCACCCTTGGGGTGTTAGGCTGTGGAAGTGAGTGGAAGATGCTCATAGGCCTGACTGCAGCTGGGCAGTCCCAGCAGCCGAAGGCCGCAGGTGCCATATGGGGAAGAGGCTTTACATACTCCCCACAGGCACTGGGCACCAGTACAGCCCCCCCAGCATTCCTGGTGCTTCTGTCCTCTCCCCAGGATGATAGAGGACCTGGAACTCTCCAACAAACGGCACTGCCAGGTGCAGACTCTCTCGGGCGGCATGAAGAGGAAGCTGTCAGTGGCCATTGCCTTCGTGGGTGGGTCGCGGGCTGTTATCTTGGATGAGCCCACAGCTGGTGTGGACCCATATGCCCGAAGGGCCATCTGGGACCTCATCCTCAAGTACAAGCCAGGTGAGCAGAGCTGGGCAGAGCCTCGCATGCTCCTCTGTGGCAGCCCTGGCCCCTCTGCTGAGGCTTTGTGCTGTCATCAGGGAGGACCATCTTGCTCTCCACACACCACATGGATGAGGCTGACCTGCTGGGGGACCGCATCGCCATCATCTCCCATGGCAAGCTCAAGTGCTGTGGTTCCCCATTGTTCCTCAAGAGCACCTATGGTGATGGCTACAAGCTGACAGTGGTGAAGAAGCAGTCGGACACCAGGAACGGCACAGGTCTGGGGAGCAGTGGGACCCTTTGTTTAGAGGAGTAGATGGCACCAGCCCTTCTTCAGCCCAGCAAAGGAGAGGTCAACACCCAAGTACTCCCATCCTGAGTCTCTTTAAGGCCACATGGAGGGCAGAGGGGATAGGGCAGGGGTGTAGGAGGTCCCATTGCTCAGCCTTAATTTTTCCGAGCTGGGTCCTTGGCCAGGCCCTACACAGTGGCATTTGTCTCCAGGTGCTGGTTCTCTCCAGCCTGTGGGTTGCCCACTGAGTTGTCCAGTGTGGCCCACATTGCAGAACACCGTCCCTGGGCCCGTCAGGGTGACAAGGAAGCCCCCATGGCACTGGATAGTAGGGAGAATGTGATGGGTCTTGGTGGGAGGCCAGGTGTGAAGTGACCAATGGGTACTGCCCCTCTGCCCCAGAGCCAGGCCAGCCACACAGCCCCCCGGGTCACTCCTCCGTCAGCCCTTGCTCTGAGCCTCGCGTCTCCCAGTTCATCAAGAAGTACGTGGCCTCCTGCCTCCTCATCTCAGACACCAACACAGAGCTCTCCTACATCCTGCCCAGTGAGGCCGTCAAGAAGGGCTGCTTTGAGAGGCTCTTCCAGGTACCTGCAGGGGCTGGCAGGGTGGACAGGCAGAGGGCTGTGGCACTGTGGACATCTGCCCTCCTCACGTAGCACTTTGCTCCCACAGCACTTGGAGCAGAGCCTGGAAGAGTTGGACCTCACCAGTTTTGGGCTGATGGACACCACGCTGGAGGAGGTCTTCCTGAAGGTGTCTGAGGAGGACCAATCTCTGGAGAACAGTGACGTGGGTATGGGCACTGGTGGGACACAAGGTGCTCCTGGGGCTAGTGAAGGGCTGTGTGGTCTTGCTGGACTTGGTGGCTGCAGGAGTCTCCTGTCCCAGGTGGTGGAGGGGTTTCCAGCAGAGCCCATCCCTGCCAAGAGCAGCCAGCCTCTGCTCCACTCTGGGTTTACTCCCACCTGGAATAGCATCTAGCTCTGGTGTCCTCAGCACAGGTCTCCAGAGGACACCATGGAGATGCTCCGAGGGCTGGAGCACCTCTGCCATGGAGCCAGGCTGGGAGAGCTGGGGGTGTTCACCTGGAGAAGAGAATGCTCCAGGGAGACCTTAGGGCACTTTCTAGTGCCTAAAGGGGGCTTGAAAAAATGAGAGAGGGCCTTTACGTAGGCAGATAGTGTTAGGACAAGGGGGGAATGGTTTTAAACTAAAAGAGGAAAAGTTTAGACTAGATGTTAGAGGAAAATTCTCCCCTGTGAGGGTGGTGAGGCCCTGGCACAGACTCTGCAGAGGAGCTATGGCAGCTCCATCCCTGGAAGTGTCCAAGGCCGGGTTGGATGGGGGTTGGAGCAATGTGGTCTAGCGAAAGGTGTCCCTGTGCATGGTAGGGGGGGTGGAATGAGATGAGGTCCCTTCCAACCTGAACCAGTCTGTGATTGTATGATATGATCCATCCCCAGTCGGTGGCATGCTGCAGTGAAGAGTAGCATGGCTGGTGGCAGCCCACATTTTTTCTTTCAGACATGAAGGAGTCCAAGGATGCCCTGCAGCCACCTGCTTCTGAGCTGGGCCCAAAGTCTGAAGCCAATGGGGAGGCCCTGGCCGAAGCAGCCACGCCAGAGAAGCCGGAGGTGGAGCTCAGCAACCTGGTGACCTGCTCCAAGCTGGCGCAGTCGCAGGCGTCCCTGCGCTCAGCGTCCTCGGTGGGCTCCGTGCGCGGCGATGAAGGTGGGGCTTATTCCGAATTCTTTGGGGATTACGCGCCCCTGTTCGATAACCGTCAGGACCCCGATAACGTCAGTCTGCAAGGTTGGTGCCGCTGGTGCCCAGCCAGCGGCAGGGGCCGGGGGAGGCACTCAGCTGGGACATGGAGGGTTTGCCCAGGGCGGGCAGAGCTGGCCCTGGTCCCGCAGGGTATGTGGTTGTGTCTGTGGTGGGTGGCTGTGATTGCTGGGACGAGAGCCTGTGGGGAGGGGACTGATGGTGCATCCAGCAGCACAGCACCCAGAGAGCCACAGCCTGGGTGGGAGGGCTGGGAACGGGCTCTTTCCACAAGTTTGCACCCCATACTGGTAGGGTGTGCGTGAGGGTCTCGTGCCAAGGCATGGAGCCAGTGAGGGCAGCCACTGTTGGCTTTCCCTCTGCCTCCTGTGTGTCTCCAGTGCCACCTTGCAGACTTGCCCCACTAACATGCCCTGTCCCCTCACTGGCACCAGTTGGGTTTCTCCTCTTGGCCCTTGGGCACAGAGTCACCTTCCAGGTGGTGGCTTCACCTATCATGCGCCACTGCAGGTGCAAGGCTCTCCCTGCCTGGATGTTGGGATTGCTGGATATGGAGGGTGCGGGCAGGTGCCTTGAGGTGGTTGCTGTAGTCACAGATCCTGTTCCGGGTTATCTCAGCAACTCTAGTAACTAATTTAGGGATGTGCCACCTCTTCCCCCCACCAGGGCTGTGAGAGGCAGAGCTGGGACAGTGCTGTGGCAGAGCTCCCACTGTCTCACTGGAACTCCCACGTGTGTCTTGTTCCCTGTTCCTGACTCTGCTGACCCCTCACTAGCTGGCAGAGCTGATGAGAAAGTTGAGGGGTCCTAGAAAAAAGCACCAATTTAGGTTGTTTTTTTAAAACTATTGTCTAAATTTTCCTTCTGGGGCCAAGAGGAACCTGCCAGCCAGCTGCCTTGCTTCCCACTGCACTGCTGCTGTGGCTTGGTGGCAGAGTTGGGGTTGAGTGCTGACCCTTGGGGTGGCTGAGCTGGGCTGGGTGTCTGGCTCAACTTCCTGGGAGCCCAGGCAGGTGTGGGAGCAACTGTGTGCCAGGGAGCTGATGTCCTTCTCCTTCCCAGAGCAAGAAGCAGAGGTGGAAGCAGAGGATCATGACCTGGCAGGTCAGGGAAGCTTCAAGCTGGAAGGCTCGTGGCTGAAGCTACGCCAGTTCCATGGGCTGATCGTCAAACGCTTCCACTGTGCCAAGCGCAACACCAAGGCCCTCTTCTCGCAGATCCTCCTGCCCGCCTTTTTCGTCTGTGTGGCCATGACTGTGGCGCTCTCCGTTCCTGAAATAGGTGCATGCAAGCCACCTACCTACCTGCATGCTGGGTGGCCTGTTCTGCCTGCCCCAGTGTGGCCACTGGCTGCCGTAGGACAAGGCCAAGACGGTCTCCCTGTGTGCAGAGGTGCCGTGGGTACGAGCCGGTTCCTGTCCTTGTCCCTGCAGGTGACCTGCCACCCCTCATCCTCTCGCCATCCCAATACCACAACTACACTCAGCCCAAGGGCAACTTCATTCCTTACGCCAACGAGGAGCGGCGTGAGTACCGGTGAGAGCTGCCACCACTGGTGACCAGCACCCTGTGCCCAAGGCCCGTCCCTGTCTCCATTCGTGGGACTGCAAGGGGGGCAAGTGGGGAGGGCAGCCCACAGCAGGCCTAGTGCCAGGGCTGGGTCACGCTTGGAGCAGAGCCTGGCTGGTGTCATGTCCCCTGACAGAAAGCAACCTCTGTCCTGGCCCGGGTGTCTCTGGGAGATGTGGCAGCCCTGACACTGTGACTAGCAGCTCAGTCATGCCAGGCACAGGCTGTGTGTGCCCATGATAAGTGCCAAGGCCTGAGGGAGGTTCCAGAAGATGATGGCCACGGTGCTGAGATCTGTGTCTCCTGCTCCTTGCTCCTCCTCACTGGCTCCTTTCTCTGCAGCATTAGGCTGTCTCCTGATGCCAGCCCTCAGCAGTTGGTGAACACTTTCCATCTGCCCTCTGGTGTGGGGGCCACCTGTGTGCTCAAGACACCCTTCAACAACACACTGGACCAGCCCATGCAGACCCTCAACCTCAATAGCAATGAGTCCAAAATGCTGGCAGCCAAATACTTCGATGCCATGTGCATCGACTCCTTCACCCAAGGCCTTCCACTTTCCAACTTCGTGCCACCGCCTCCATCCCCAGCTCCCTCTGACTACCCCATGTCAGTGGATGAGGACCTGCTCCGTGCCTGGAACTCCACGACCTTCTCTGCTGTTAAAGGTATCACCTGTACTGGGTGCTCCTGTGTCTGGGATTTGTCTCCACCACGGAGATGATGATTCTCCTCACAAAAGTGGCTCCAGGGACCCCTGGGAGTACCTGGTAGTCTGGCCTGGCCACACAGCAGAGCTTTGTTGGGCTGAACTTGCGGCTCTGGCCCTGGAATGCTATCCCCATTCAGCCCCAGCCATGCCAGTACAGCCCCTTGGATGGTGACACTGTCACAAAGCCCTGTGACCAGCCTTGCGTCACCTTTGCTGGGGGTGATCCCCAGCCATTTCTTCTCCAGCCACACCTCATGGCCCATCTCTGAATCTCTGTTCCCCCAAAGCTTTTCACACGTCCATCTCTTGGTCCCTCTTGGTCACCAGGACCCTGCCTGGCCAGCCACCCAACCCTCATGCTGTCCCCAGCAGCTGGGGCAGGCAGGAGCCTGGCTGTGAGCCACCCCTTCTGGTTCTCAGGGACTGTGACCTCAGCCCCCGCCCTACCCCGCATCATCCATGAGCCCATCAAGTGCACGTGCTCCATGCAGGGGACTGGCTTCTCCTGCCCTAGTGGCGTGGGGGGCCATCCCCCACAGATGAAGGTGGTGACAGGGGACATCCTGACAGACATCACAGGGCGCAATGTCTCTGAGTATCTACTCTACACCTCGGACCGCTTCCGGCTGCACAGGCAAGAGGGGAGGCTGGGAGGGTCTGCCCTGCACCATAGAGCAGGGGTGAGGACCAGGGGCCTGGGGACACCTGCCCCAGGGTGCTGGCTGGAGCCAGCAACATCCTCAAGCATGATTCCGTTCCTGGAGGTGGGGGACAGCAGTTGCAGCTTCCTCAGCACTGCCTTGTCGCACAGGTACGGGGCACTCACGTTTGGCAATGTCCAGAAATCCATCCCAGCCTCCTTTGGAGCCAGGGCTCCGGCCACGGTGCGCAAGATTGCTGTGCGGAGAACGGCCCAGGTGGGACAGCGCTGCGCCTTGGGGCAGGGAAGATGGGTGGGGAGGAAAAGGGGCAGGCAGGGACCCTTGGGACTGCTCTGCTGCAGTGCTCTCCTCCAAGTGCTTTGGGAGGCTCCAGCTCATGAGGGAGTGGTCAGCAGGTCTGGCCCAGCACAGTCAGCAATGGCCTATTCTCCCCACAGCCTTGAGCACAGGGCTCTTGCCCTCTGGCTGGCTGTCCATGCCATCCTATCCTTCCCTCCCAGTACATCTCTGGGCCCAGCTCTCTTGCCGCCTCCCACTATTCCTCTCTCCTCCGCCAGGTCTTCTACAACAACAAGGGCTACCACAGCATGCCCACTTACCTCAATGCCCTCAACAACGCCATCCTGAGAGCCAACCTGCCCAAGAGCAAGGGCAACCCTGCTGCCTATGGTGAGCGTCTGGAAGTGTTTGAGGGTAGGAGCACATCAGGAACAGCATTAGGGCATAGTCCAATCAGACTCCAAAGTGCAGTGTCCACCTTGGGCCAGCAAGCTAGTGTCCAGCTGCAACAGGGGTTCACACACCTCCGCTCTGTGATATGAGAGCTGGAATAACCTCTTTGTCACGCCTGGGCTGGAATGTCCCAAAGTGCTGCCTGAAAGTGCCTGCACTTGTGACATGTCCAAGGGTGCTCTCCAGTGAGGGAGGGCTTGGCCTTGAGGTGCTGAGTTGCTTCAGAGAGCCCAGCTCCTGCTGAGCTTCAAGTTGGAAACCCATCCTGCTTAGAGCCAGGACCAAGCTTAGTGGGGACAAGGGTCTGTGTCCCAAGCCAGTTTTCATGCTTCCATGTTTCTTCTTGGTCATTGTTGCAGGCATCACAGTCACCAATCACCCCATGAACAAAACGAGTGCCAGCCTGTCCCTGGATTACCTGTAGGTCCAAGGAGAGGGTCTGAGGGGAGGGTGGCTGTCCCGTGGGAGGTAGGGGGCTTCTTACTGATGGTTGCAGGGGAAGGCCGAGGCTTCTGCACCACAGGCTGCATGGTGGGGAGGGACAGGGTGGCTGTGACGTGGGGCTCCCTGTGCCATGCCCTGCGCTGTGCACAGTGACTGCCCCACACCAGAGTGGGTGGCCCTTCCCCAGGCAACTGAGGGTGCTGGAGTCTCTCCATGGAGCTCTCTTTGCTTCCCATCCAGCCTGCAAGGCACAGATGTGGTGATTGCCATCTTCATCATTGTGGCCATGTCCTTCGTCCCAGCCAGCTTTGTGGTATTCCTGGTGGCTGAAAAGGCCACCAAGGCCAAACACCTGCAGTTTGTGAGTGGCTGTGACCCCGTCATCTACTGGTTGGCCAACTACATGTGGGACATGGTAAGCAGGGCACGCGGCCCTACTGGCCAAGCCTCCGGGGCTGTGCCAGGGAGTGGGCAGTCACAGAAGTTTCTGTCTTCTCCAGCTCAACTACCTGGTGCCAGCCACGTGCTGCATCATCATCCTGTTCGTGTTTGACCTCCCAGCGTATACCTCTCCCACCAACTTCCCCGCTGTCCTCTCCCTCTTCCTGCTCTATGGGTACGTTGCTCAAAGGGGGGTGGTCAGGAGGCACTGGGGATGCCTCCAGAGTCTTATGGGGTGGTGGTTTTAAACTAAAAGAATAGACATTCAGGCCAGATATTAAGAAGAAATTTTTCATGATGGGGGTGATGAGGCCATGGCACAGATTGACCAGAGAAGCTGCGACTGCCCCATTTGTGGAAATGTCCAAGGCCAAGTTGGACAGCTTGGAGCACTAGTGGAAGGTGTCCCTGCCCATGGCCGGGGACTGGATTAGATGACCTTGAAAGGTCCTTTCCAATCCAAACCATTCTGTGATGTTCTTCAGCCCCCATAGCTGGTTGGGGTGGGATGGCTGTGAGGGCTGGGGTGGAAGAGATTGGGAACAGCAGGCTGGAAATGGGCAGTCTCAAAGCGGGGGGCCCCTCTCCTGCCATACTGATGTGTGCTTCTGCTTCTCACCTCCACAGCTGGTCTATCACCCCTATCATGTATCCAGCCTCCTTCTGGTTTGAGGTGCCCAGCTCCGCTTACGTCTTCCTCATTGTCATCAACCTCTTCATTGGCATCACAGCCACTGTGGCCACGTTTCTGCTGCAGCTCTTTGAGCACGACAAGGTATGGCATTCACAGCTCTGCCAAGGGCCACCAGGAAGGGAGACGCTGACATCAGGTTGTGGGGTGGCTCAGTCTGGGAGGGACCTCAGGAGGTCTCTGTTTCCAGCAGGATCAGCCATGAGACCTGACTGGGCTGGATCTTGAGGATCCTGATCCTACCACTCACTCAGGGTTGTTTGATGGTTGTGTCCTCTCTGCTGTCCCTACAGGACCTGAAGGTGGTGAACAGCTACCTGAAGAGCTGCTTCCTTGTGTTCCCTAACTACAACCTGGGCCATGGCCTGATGGAGATGGCCTACAATGAATACATCAATGAGTACTATGCCAAGATTGGTATGGCCTCTTGTTCTCTCCCTCCCTTGCTCCAGGGCATGTGGGGCTGGAGGGGACCACGATGCTGGCACATCCCCTCTGCCTGCCCTGTGGGGGTGTCCTGAGGCCCAGAGCAAAAAGCCAAGGGGGTGGACTAGATGGGGCACAGAAAGAGACACGGCTGAGGGTCAGCAGTGGCATGGTGCCAGTGCTGCTGAAAGTGGTTCCTTGGGCCATCCCACATAGCAGCCCCATGGGGAGAGGAGGGTGTGCTCCCTGACAGAGGCGTGTGGTTCTGCTGCTGCTGCACACTGCCCATGGTGGGCCATGGTGAGGCTGTGGTGGATCTTAGTGGGGCCGTAGTGTAGCTGTGGTGGGCCATGGTGGGTCTGTGCTGTGACAGGAGGGATGGGGGCTGCAGGGACTCTCCTTCCAGACAGGGTCTCTTGGGGGCTGTGCTGCCCAAACAACAGAAGCCTTTTGCCAGTTACAGCTTCAGCCTGGCCTCAGAAGCTCCCCTGCTCTCTGCTTTTTGAGCAGCTTCTGTACATAACCCAGGTGCTACTGGCATCATGAGGGACAACTTTGGGTCGAGATTTGACAAATCCATCTGATACCACTCTCAGCAGGGTTGATTCATCCTACTGAGGTTGGAAAGTTGCCAGATGATTTCCACAGCACCCATGCTCTGAGAGGGAATCGTGTTGCAACCAGCCCAGGCTGTGGTGGGGGTTGTCATGGGTTAGCTCAGGAGGTGCAACCAAGCTGTCCCTATGGGAAGGTGTCCCCAGCTGCTCTCTCCTCTTCCTCCTACTCAGGGCAGTTCGATAAAATGAAATCACCCTTCGAGTGGGACATCGTGACACGGGGACTTGTTGCCATGACAATTGAAGGCTTTGTTGGCTTCTTCATCACCATCATGTGCCAGTACAACTTCTTCCGGAAGCCCCAGTGAGTGCGGCACGGGGCAGGGATGTTGGGGCTGGCCATGTGGTAAAGATTTGCCATTGGGACCCTTGAGCTTCAGGCTGCCCTTCTAGTGGTGTTGAGTGGGAGCTGCCCGGGCCTGTCAGGGATGCAGCTCCTGGTCCCACATTCCCCTGTGTCCCTGCCCTCTTCCATAGGCGCCTGCCCGTCTCCACCAAACCCATTGAGGATGACATTGACGTGGCCAATGAGAGGCACCGGGTCCTGCGTGGTGACGCCGACAATGACATGCTGAAGATCGAGAACCTCACCAAGGTGGGGGCTGCATCAGGAGACTCCTGGGACCAGCCTAGCGCAGGGATGTGGGTGGGGCTCCTGGTGGGCTGAGTCCCCATCCCCTTCTCTGCCAGGTGTACAAGTCCCGCAAGATTGGGCGCATCCTGGCCGTGGATCGGCTGTGTGTGGGCGTGCGCCCCGGGGAATGCTTTGGGCTGCTGGGCGTCAATGGTGCGGGCAAGACCACAACATTCAAGATGCTGACAGGGGATGAGAGCACCACGGGTGGAGAGGCCTTCATTAATGGACACAGGTTAGAGGGAGTGGAGGGTCACCTGCTTTCCTGCGGATGGGATGGGATGGGATGGGATGGGGTCTGCTTGGAGGGCTCCCAGGATAAAGCAGCATGAGTGAGCTTGTGTGTTTCTGTAGAACTCTGCAGCCTTGTGTCCTCCTTGGTGACCATCATTCTGGGATGTGGGGCAAGAGACAGTGGCTGTGGGCTGAGGCTGCCCAGGGGGGTTTTACTTGGGGGAAGATGCTCCAGTGTAAAGGCGTGTGAAAGGGGGCTCAGCAGCAGACCTCCGAAAAAGAATTCCTTCTTCCCACAACCCCTCCATCCTCTCCCACAGCATCCTGAAGGAGCTCCTGCAGGTCCAGCAGAGCTTGGGCTACTGCCCCCAGTTTGACGCGCTCTTTGATGAGCTGACAGCCCAGGAGCACCTGGAGCTCTACACCCGCCTGCGTGGAATCCCCTGGAAGGATGAGGAGCGGGTAGGGCTCTGGGCAAGCAGTTGGCAGCATCCAAGGGCTGGTGCTGCGCTACAGGGATGGCATCTCACTGGGCAGCAGCGGCAGCTTGAGCAGGTGCTGCTGCCCTCATGGCAGTGCCATCCTGGCGGTGTGCCCACATGGGCTGCCAGGGCCAGGCACATGCACTCACAGGTCCCCACCAGTGCTCATGGCTGTGCCAGGGGCTGCCATGGGGCTCCCCTAACTGGCACTTGGCTTGTAGTCCCCTCAGCAGCTGACATGCCAGGGAACCCAACCCTGCCAGCTCTGCCAGCTTCGTGGCCTTGGCAGGATGACAGCAGCCTCCCACGCCTTGCAGGTGGTCAAGTGGGCACTGAAGAAGCTGGAGTTGACCAAGTACGCAGACAAGCCTGCCAGCACCTACAGCGGGGGCAACAAGAGGAAGCTGTCCACAGCCATCGCACTCATCGGATACCCAGCCTTCATCTTCCTGGTGCGCCCTGAGGGTGGAAAAATGACCCTGGGTGGGAGCTGCCCACCCCCAGCTTCACGACACATCACACATCTCCTGGAGTGTGGGATGGTGGCCTGAGCTGGACTCAGGACAGGAGGGGAGTGGCAGGGTCCCTCCCAGGGCTGGCATGTCTGAGAGTGCTGTCTATCCCCCAGGATGAGCCAACCACAGGGATGGACCCCAAGGCACGGCGCTTCCTCTGGAACCTCATCCTGGATGTCATCAAAACGGGTCGCTCCGTCGTGCTCACATCTCACAGGTCCAGAGGGTTCTGTGCCCATGGTGCCTGCAAGCACCTGGGGTGCTGTGTGGGAGGGAGGGGGCTCCCCGGTCCCTAGGGAGTGGGATTTCATAGGGGCATGAGGAGCAGGGGGAGCCTGGGACACCCTCTCTTGCCCTCTCATCCCTGGTGGTGGGGCCACAGCACTTGGGTGATGGTCTAGGGGGCCCAGCTCCCCACCTGCCCCCACCATAGCCCTGGCACTGTCCTCCCATGCCCCCCCGCTGAAGCCTCCCTTGTCACCCCAGCATGGAGGAGTGCGAGGCCCTCTGCACCCGCCTGGCCATCATGGTGAACGGGCGGCTCAAGTGTCTTGGCAGCATTCAGCACCTGAAGAACAGGTAAGAGCCTGGCAGGAACCCAGCATACCTGCGTGGGGCCCAGCAGCCTGTGTGTGCTGTTGGGCAGGAGGGGGCTGGATCCCCATGGTTGGGTGACAGTGTGGCATCCGTGACGAGATATCAGCCCTTTGTGTGGGTGCTGCTTTAGAGGTGGGCAGGGAACGGGGTCACTGAAGTGCCCTGCCGCTGGCCTGGTGTCCCGTAGTGGCTGCCTGAGAGCATTGTCCCCTTCCATAGGGTCATGGGGGTGCCGATCAGGGGACAGGTCCTCATGGGGTACCTCGTTCCTGTGCAGGTTTGGTGATGGCTACATGATCACAGTGCGTACCAAGTCCAGCCTCAATGTCAAGGAGGTGGTGAGGTTCTTCAACCGTAACTTCCCTGAGGCTGTCCTCAAGGTGAGCTGCCCATGGTGGCCATGCTGTCCCCTGCCAGCCCCCACTTTGGGGCAAAAGCAGCCTTCATCCTCCATAGGGTGATGGGAGGGAGTCTGGGAGTGAGGGCTCACTGCCCCTTCTGTGACCACTCCCCAGGAGCGTCATCACACCAAGGCCCAGTACCAGCTGAAGTCAGACCAGATCTCACTGGCACAGGTCTTCAGCAAGATGGAGCAGGTGGTAGATGTGCTGGGCATTGAAGACTACTCTGTCAGCCAAACCACACTGGACAATGTAAGACTGGGGACACCATGGGCAGCTGGATGCTTGTCCCCAGGGAGGGTGGCCGTGACAAAGTGCCAGGCAGGATCTGCCTTTGGGGCAGGGGTTGGCGCTAGATGGGGAACATGGTGGCAGCCACTGCACGGCAGGATGCAGTGGGTCTTGACCTGATGGCACGGGGTGGAGGTGCCCACAAGGATACCTGAGACTCCTGCCCCTTCCTCCTCAGGTGTTTGTGAATTTTGCCAAGAAGCAAAGTGACAACCTGGAGCAGCAGGAGACCAGCCCCAGTTGTGTCCTGCAGTCGCCCCTGGAGCGTGTGCTGAGCCTGCTGCGCCCCCGCACTGCCCCCACTGAGCTGCGGGCCCTCGTGGTGGAGGAGCAGGAGGACCTGGAGACTGATGACGAAGGCCTCATCAGCTTTGAGGAGGAAAGGGTGAGAGGTTGTCCCCAGATCTGGGTGTTCCTCGTCCCACCTGTGTCCCTGCCATGGGCCCTGGGACTGGATGCTGTGACACCACAAAGGTGACACAATGGAGCAGGGCCCGGGAGGGGTGAGGGCTCTCTTGGAGAGGTGTCTGCTCTGCCACCTGTGCCAGACTCTGGCCCCAGATGTCCTGGGTGTGCTGGCGAAGTGGGCAGCCCCTGAGCCCTGCCTGTCTCCCTGCTCAGGCTCAGCTCTCCTTCAACACGGACACGCTGTGCTGAGACCCCGGGGACAGCCATGTTCCTGGCTTGAAGCCACCAAACCCTTTTGGCCTCTCCCCTCCCTTTGCCCCGTGGAGCGGAGTTGCCACAGCCGGAGCCACACGCCAGGGAGGACACAGTGGGTACAGCAATGCCTGGATGGACCTCGCAAGCCACCACTGGGGTGGCTTTTGTCACCTTCAGCTCTGGAGCAGAGTCCTTGCGTGGTGCCGGGGGCATGGTCCTCAACATGCCATGGATGGAGACTGAAGGAAAGGACATGGCTTGGTGCCAGCACTGCCAGCCCCACTCACTTTGGGACAGAGACACACAGGCCTGTGAGCGGTGCCTTTGGCTGGACACCTGTGTTGCACTCACTCTGGGGACCCTTGGCTGTGGGTACCCCCCAGGCCTGGTCCCGTGGAGCTAGAAGAAGGATGGCTGCTTCCACATCACCCCTGCCTGGTGCTGCCCTGGGCACTGCAGGGGCAGGTGCTCTGGTGCTTCACCCATGACCGATTTCTGTCGCCACTGGGATGTCACTGGGGGTCTTGGCCCCACTGGTACATCCTGCCCACCCTGGGGTCCGTTCGCCCTGGCCCTGCCTGGCCTTGGGCACTGGCTTTGTCCCCAGGCAGCAGTGCCGTTGCAGAGGCATGTGGGGGGGCAGAGGGGTATTTCACAGGGTATTTCACATGCTGGCACCAGCTGTTTCTCCCCTCTGCCCCTAACCATGTCCCTCACTTTCAAGTCTCTCACCCTGCCTCCTCCCTGCCCTCACCACTTGCTTTCTCCATCACAGGGCATTGCTGCAGCTCTGCCACCTTTCTGCTGTGTCCCCTTCCACATCGCTGTTGCCCTGACACTTGTTCCTTAGTGTCGAGCCCTGTACAGGAACCACCTGCACTAGGTTCTTATTGTTGGGTCACTGGTGGTACTAGGAGAGGGGTTGCTGCACCCCAGGATGGCTTTGGAAGCTGGTAGTGGGGTGGCCATAAGGTACGAGGTTGGGACAGTCAGGCTGGGTGCCGGCACAGCCTGGCAGTGGTGCCTGGGGTGGTGGGGAGGGAAGGATGGACTGCAGTCGTGGGACTGGCAGTGTCACTGGCCAGCAGTGGGCACCCCCTCAGCCAGCAGTGCCCCTCCTTTTTGCAGAGGGTCCTGCTGCCTTGTCACCCACAGGGACCATGGCTGGTGCCTGCAGCTCTCAACAATCTGCAGCTGTGTGCCCAGAGGGTAGGGTGGCAGCAGGGCCTGTGATGCTGGCCCCGATCCCCCACTGCTGGGTGCCACAGTTTTTGGCAACACCCCAGGGTGGCTGTGCACCTTCCTGAGGAGCACCCATGGCCCGTCTGCCCTGTGTGCTCTGCTGCCCTCTCAGCCTTTCTGGCACAGGCTTGGCTGGAGGCCCTGAGCAGCACCAGGCACCTCAGCTGGCTGCTGTGGGAGGTGGGGGGAGGCTGGCTCTGGCCCCACTTGGGTATAGGAGCAGGGCCTGACCTCAGTTGTCTCCATGCCCCCATCAGCCCTCTATACCACCTGCTATAGATTGTGATACAATATACAGTATTTTCAGTAGGGGGAAAAGTGGGGGAAGAAGCTCTATTTTCAGATTTTTCAGACCATATTTTTTTTAATGGCATGGGAAACTGGCTGGATCTGGGGTGGGGTGGACAGCACAGGGGCGCAGCCCCCACCAGTGTGCCCCTGCTCCTTTGCTGGCCGCACTCTGCCTTCCCCAGTGGATGCTGGGAGATAAGCCAGCTCAAAGATTGCCCTTTGCCATCAGGGAGAGGGGATAGTGTCATCTTTGAGTCCCCAGCTGTCACCTTGGGCACCCCAGGGTGGGCAGTGCTGCTGTGCTCTGGGCTTTATCCTTGCCCCATAGATGCCACACTGCACTGTCACTCCGGGCTCCAGAAGGGCACTGGCACCCCAGTCACAGTGTCTCTCCTGTCCCCAGTCTTCCCCCTGCCACCATGCCGTCATCCCCATGGCTTCTAAGGGTCAGTGGAGGTGCCCATACAGCCTGGGTGGCCTGCCTGCCCTGGGTTTAGGGCTGCCTGGGCACCGTCCCTGCTGGAGTCACTCCAAGGGTGGGAGCGGGTAGAGGTAGTGCCCCAGGGCAGGGGTGGCTGCTGCCTTAATACTGTTCACTTTGTTGAGTTTGGCCCCCCGCTTCCGGCCTTGTCTCCCCCTGCACGTCCTTGGCCACCAGCCGTGGGCATAGCGCCAGTGCCATGCTCAGCCCTGAGCATGGGGCCCCTGGGGCTGGGGACGTCTTGGAGCTGCCTGTATATTGCTACCAAACAAAAAAAAGATGAAATGTGAAAATAATGATCGTTTTAAATAAAAAATAATAACTGGATCCTTTGAGGCTGTGTAGTTGGGTGGGGGGTGAGTGGCAGGGCTGAGGAGGAGAGTGGCAGTGCCCAGGGTGGGGGTGCAGAATCCTGCTAGGGGCAAGGAGTGCTGGGCACAACATAGGGCTGTGCCCAGTGCTTCGCATCATTCAGGCAGTGTGAGGTGGCTGGGGGTACAGGCAGGAGTGGGAGCAGCTGGCAATGCCACCAGCTGCCCTTACTGGCCTGGGGTTGGCAGCAGCCACGGTGGTGGGGCCCCGTGGCAGGGCGTCCTCTCTGTGCCGTGGGGCGAGGCGTGGGTGGGAGCGGGTGCACCCCAAGGAGGAATGTGGGCTGGGAGGGGCCGTGGTTTCAGCTGGGGCACTCAGGGTGCAGCCAGCAGAGCACCAGCAGCCGCCACGCAGCATGGCCGAGAAACCCCAAATCCAGCTCTTCATCAAGGTGAGGGGGGTCCTGAGGTCAATGCCCCAGGCCAGTGGGTAGCCCTAGCCACCAACTCTGGCAGTGCTGCAGTGGGGTGGCTGGGCTGCCCCTGCCCAATGCAGTGCCCAGATATGGAGCACTGGGCAGGCAGAGGGGCAGGTAGTGGGCAGGGGGTCAGGCACCAGGTAGGCAATGGGGCTGGCAACAGGCAGCGGGCAGCTCGGGCTCTTCTCCAGGGTGCACTGCTTGCTGCTTCCTTCCCTGCAGGCACAGGGGACAAAACCTGGGGACGTTGGAGCAGGTTTCCCCCCCTCCCCCGCCGAAGCAGGGCCCAGCAGCCCAGCACCACAGCATCTGCCTGCACCTGCCAGGCTGTTCCCAGCCACCGCCTGGCCAGGGCAGTCTGTCCGGCTGCGCAGGGCAGGACAGGGCTCACTTGGGATTGTGGCTGGGGTTGACAAGGCCACCAGTATTGCTGTCACCTTCCTCCGGCACAATCTCTGCTGCAGGACTATCCCCTGCCGCAGCTGCCCCTGCTGCCACTACTGCTCTGAAGCCCTTGTCCCCTTGGCACTGTGAGCCTGGGGGTCCTTATCCCCAGAGGGTGCCAAGGCCAGCACCTGCTGTGCCACATGGCTATTCTGGGGTGTGGCACTGAGGCCCTGGGAGCAGCCAGGGGCAGGGGCTGGTGCCCTGCCTGGCATAGCAGGTGCCATGGATTGCAGCACAGTTTGCCAGGCTGGGCTGGGGCATGTGCCCTACCATCTTCACCTTGTGCCTTCTGGGGCTGCCCCCACTGGAGCCATGCCAGGGTGAAAGGGCAGCTGAGCTCTCCCTCTGTGCCCACAGGCAAGCGAGGATGGGGAGAGCGTGGGGCACTGCCCCTTCTGCCAGCGGCTCTTCATGGTGCTGCTGCTCAAAGGAGTGCCCTTCACCCTCACCACCGTGGATGTGAAGAGGTGAGTGGTGGCCCCCTCCCTAGGAGTGCCAGCCCTGGGTCCAGGACCATGTGCAGGGTGGGGGGGTGGTAGGTCCCTAACGGTTTGGGAAGGGATGTGAAGGGTGGGCACTATGGGATGCATGGAACTTTTTGTACCTCCCCAGGTAACCATCAGTGTTTAGGGGAGGTTGGCGGGTATTTCCTTGGGCACACACTGAGGCAGGAGGGGCCTGAGGGCACCACCTTGTGCACCGGTCCCCCAGAACTCCCTTTGCTTGGGACACACGTGCACATACGAACACACACATACACACAAGGTGCTCTGCAGAACCCTGGACACGCCAGGCATCAGCGGTGTCCCCATCTCCCACAGGGCGCTGGACGTGCTGAAGGACTTCGCACCGGGTGCCCAGCTGCCTGTCCTGCTCTACAACGGCGAGTGCAAGACCGACACCATCACCATTGAGGAGTTCCTGGAGGATCAGCTGGGCCCCCCCATGTCAGTGGCTGGTGCTGCCTTGAGAGGAGGAAGGGGGCCCCCCCAAAGAAGGGCAGGACAAGCTGAGGGAAGAGGGGGCTGACAGCAGATGAGCCTGTCAGCCTCTGCCACCTGCCTCAGCTGTGCCCATGTCCCCGCAGGTGCCCCAGTCTGGTCCCACAGTACCCAGAGTCAAGCCTGGCTGGGAATGACATTTTCCACAAGTTCTCCGCCTTCATCAAGAACCCAGTGCCTGCCCAGGACGACGGTGAGGAGCGGGTTGGGGAGCACCCCATGCAACCTCTCGGGTGCCACACCCCAAAGCCTAGCCTGGTCATACGGAGCTTTCCCAGGCCCCCCACCCAGTCCACAGCAGAGTCTGTGCAGGCACTGCCCTCCCTATGTGGGTCAGTGTGGCTGTGCCAGGTCTCTGTGGGAGGACAGAGGCAGGTGCCAGCCTGAGCCAGGTGGGAAGAGGCTGACAGGTGCTGCCTGGACATAGGGCTGGGCTGGGAGGAGGCCACAGCAGAGCAGGGCCCCCATGCCCGCAGCAGGCCTGTACTGTGATCTGGCCACCCTCCCTGCAGTGCTGCAGCGGAGCCTGCTGCGGGCCTTGCTGAAGCTGGATGAGTACCTGAGCTCCCCTCTGGAACATGAGCTGGCCCGGGAGCCCCAACTCCGGGCCTCGCAGCGCCGCTTCCTCGACGGAGACCACCTCACATTGGCTGACTGCAACCTGCTGCCCAAGCTAAACATCGTTCAGGTAAGCCAAGGGTATCCCAGTACCATGCCCTTCTCCTTTCCCTGGCATCCCCATGCCACTGGCTCCATGCTCTCACTTTCCTCTTGGTGCCTACAGCAAGCCCCTGCTCCTTTCCCAGTTGCTCTGTCAGCTCTGTGTCCCCCAGCATCTCTCTGCCCAGGAGCCCTGCCCAGATCCCACTCCCCTCTGCATCCCCCCCGAGTGCCAGCCCTCGACTGTGCAGAACCAGGGATGTCCCCTGACTCCCTGCCACCCTTCCCAACTGGTGCCTGCCCCGGTGGTAGGGTCCTCCTTGGCACAGTGTCAGGCAAGGCTTCCCTGTTTGTGCCTGCAGGTCGTGTGCCAGCACTACCACCGCTTTGGGATCCCCAAGGACCTGCGGGGCGTGTGGCGGTACCTCAACAGTGCCAGTGAAACCAAGGAGTTCAAATACACCTGCCCAAACAGCGAGGAGATTATACAAGCCTATCGTTCCGTGGTCCGGGCACCGCAGTGAGCTGGGCACGTGCCCTGGTGGGTGCAGGGCTGAGGCTGGGGTCAGGCAGGAGGTCAGCGCCCACCCTGACCCTGCCTGCAGGGGCTCAGGAGAGCCGAGTACAACATGTGCCCCTCACACCCAAATTCCCTCCACTGGCACCCAGGTGCTGGCTGCAATCTGCAGTGCACTGAGCCCCTCTTCTGCCACCCACCCATCCTCACAACCAGGACCCTGTGGCCCCTTGAGCATCAGGGTGAGGGCAAGGGGGCACAGCCATGGGCACCACTGGTGCCAAAGCTGTGCCCAGCTGAGGGCAGGGGCAGAGCTGGGGACAACAAGCTGCCCTGCAGCCACTTGCCTAGGCACACTGTGCCAACCTGCCTGGGCAACAGGTGCCAAAGGGTGCCCTCACACGTGCACTGGGTGAGAAGACCTGGCACAGCCATAGAGAGACCTAGGAATGGAGCTGGAGGGGGATGGCACAGGCAATGGGCAGTGGTCAGTTCCCCCCAGAACTTGCTGTTAGGAAGCTCTCAGCAGACATGGGGGTTGTGAAGCAGAGAAAGCCCAAGCTAAAGCTTCAGAGTTCCTGGAAATCAATAAAGGCTTTGCAAGCAAGACCAGTGTGAGTCTGGAGTGACCACCTCAGCAGCTCCTCCCTCGCAAGGCTTTGTACTGACCTCCTCATCCTCTCCCAGTGCCCAGCAAGGCAGAGCCCACCCTCCCAGCTCTCCAGAGGAGTTGGCCAGGCTCTAACCACACACCCATCAGCCCACTTTCAAAAAGCTGGCAGGGAAGGGAACTTCTCTGAGGCCTGGACCTCCGGGTTCAGCTGAAACAGGCCCAAGGCTTCCTGCAAAAGGGAGAGGCAGAATGGACAGACACACCCGGAGAGACCAGCTGGCTAAAAACACCTTTACTGGCAAGAACCAAAGCACAGGTGATCTTTCCATTCCACGGTATAAAAGTTCCATCCAAACTCCACCAGTTCATGGTAAGTGAGGTCAGGAGGTGGTCCCTGCCAGCAGGGAACAGCTGCAGGGGAAAAACCCACCACGCTGGTGTCCCCTCTGCTCCATCTTCCCCCCCCAAGGCCCTGCCACCACCCCAGCTGAGGGGTGGCTGCCAGGTGCTGCTGGCTCTGTTGTCTCCCCGGGTGCGAGGAGCTCAGCAGGCCTGGAACACAGGGACACCCCCTCATTCAGACACAAGGGTCCATAGAGGTCCACAGAGCTGACATCAGGGCACAGGCCAGCACCCATCACGAGTCCTCGAAGTTCACTCCAGATGGCGCCTTCTTGCTGGAAGGATATGGAAGACGCATCAGAGCCCCGAGCCCCATGCCCTGCTGCCACATAGCTTCAGAGCAGAGCTCACAGGGTGCCCAGTGAGCAGCGCCCAGCCCCAGCACTGACCTTTTGAAACCAGGGTTAATGAGAGACTCCCCCGGGACCTTCCTCTTGGCTGGCAAAGCTGAGCCAGAAGCCTTACTCTTCCTGGGGCTGGGGTCTGCCTCAGTCAGGAACAAGCAGGACACAGATTACAGGTTAGCCAGGAGCTCTGGCAGCCCTGCCAGTCCCTCCAGGGCCAGAGGGAGCCTGCGGGAGCCCAGCCTGGCAGGACCAGCAGCCACGGAGGGCAAGGAAGGGCCAAACTTGTCCTCCTCTCCCAAAAGGAGCCATGGACCTGCCACAGCCTCCAGTCCAGAAGCACAGCAAAGCCTGCCCTCCTGAGGCTGGCAATACCCAGCCTTTGACCCGAGCATCCCAAACACCCTGAGAGTCACCACATTGAGCCCTGCCCCTGCTCTGCCCGGAAGAGCACCAGGACAACGAGTGGCTGCCAGCAGCCACAGCCAAGGGCTCTCAGAGTGTCCTGGAGA
This sequence comes from Ifrita kowaldi, assembly GCA_013398055.1. Taxonomy (NCBI): domain Eukaryota; kingdom Metazoa; phylum Chordata; class Aves; order Passeriformes; family Cinclosomatidae; genus Ifrita; species Ifrita kowaldi. The sequence goes on along the minus strand of VZRS01010629.1, from coordinate 42,610 downwards.
GCACATGGATACAGGACCAGCAGCCTCCAGGGAGGAGAAGACAGAAGACTGCAGGACCAGGGCAGGTGCCCCTGGCAGTGCCTACCTGGCAGGAAGAGCTGCTGGCTCTGGGCAGCATTCTTCTCAGGGCTGCAGGAAGATGCCAACGTCTCCACTGCTACTGAGACAGGAGCCAGAGCCAAAGCTTGTGACAATACCCCCCAATACCGCATGCAGCACGTCAAGCCTCCCCAGCAAGCTCCCTCCATAGCCAAACTGAGCCCCACTCTCCTCTCAGCACTTCCATCCAGATGGCTGCTGATCCAAAATCTTCCCAGACCCCTCAAACAAAGACGTCTGTAAGGTGACTCCCACATTCAGGATGCTGGTGTGGTGCTGGCCATGAGGAGACGGCGGTGTTTCCACACAGAGACATACCACTGTGCCCTATGGGCCCAGGCAAGGTCTCTTCTGCCCGCGGGGGCCTGGTGCAAACCCCGGTTGGCTTTGAGAATGGGCCAGCCAGAACAGGGAAGCGATGGCGGCTCTGCCGCTACCCCACTGGGACTGGTGAGAAAAAACCATCTGGGGTGATGCCCGGGAGGCACAGCACTCTCCCGCTGCGGCTGAACTGGGGCACCTAGGGCACTTTAGGTGGGGGTGACGATCCCATGAAGGTGGCAGGAGCTGCTAGCCCTTCCCCCCTTCTAAACCCACCACGGACCTTCCAAGCGCCTCTCCAGGCTCTCGATGCAGCCGGCCATGCCGAAGACCAGCGCCTGCAGTTGGTTGCGCGCCTCGGCGGCGGGCAGCTGGGCAAGGGCCAGGGCCGGGCACCGCGGCTCCTCCGGCAGCCGCAGCGTGGCCG
>VZRS01010629.1:0-41597 GCA_013398055.1 Ifrita kowaldi | reverse complement strand
GCCGGGGGGTGCCGGGGGGGCTGGGGCTGAGGAGGCCGGGCAGGCCTCCGGCCCCCGCACTGACGCGTCCCCGCAGGCGCTGCAGCAGTACGCGGCCTGCCAGTCTCACGCCTTCATGAAGGGCATCGGCACCTTCCTGGCAGGTACGGGCTAGTCCAGCCACCTCGGCATCTCCCGGGCTGTCCTTGGCCGCTCCCCGGGGGCAGCGGGGACGTCCCGGCTGTGGCTGGTAACCCCGGCCCCGGTCTCGGCAGGCAGCGGGGCCGCTTTCGCAGTGCAGAAGCTGGCGCGGCAGAAGCTGCCGTACAGCCCTCAGTGGAGCCTGCTGCTGGCTGCGAGTAAGTGCCCAGCCCGGGTGGTGCAGAGGGGTGTTTGCCATTGGCATGGGGGCTTGTCCCTTTCTCCAGCCACCTTCCTGTGCCCCGGCCCCGAGAGCTCAGTAGGGTTCGCGGCAGCAGGTGCTGTCCCCACCAGGGTGCTGCTGGCACTCTCAGGCGCACCTCGGCCTCCCCAGCTGCAGGGTCCCTCGGAAGCTACGTGGTAACCAGAGCTGAGACGCAGAAATGCTCCAACTTCTGGATTTACCTGGAGACAGGCAAGTCCCCACAGGAGCTCACCGTGACTGGTGGGGTGTCTCAGCCTGCAGGTACAGTCATATCTTCCTACTGCTTTCCCTGAGCTTGTCGTGCCTGGTTCTTCCCTGCTGCAATAATTACTTTGCTGTTCCTGTCTTATAATGAAGCTGGTGACTGCCATTGCCAGTATAAGTCCCATACTGGCACCCTGCAGCCAAGGGATGGGAGCAGGAAGCACCCATGGTGGGTGGAGCTCCTTACCTGCTTCCATGCCTCCCACGTCCCTCTCTGCACCTGGCACAGCGGGTTCCTGAGCAGGGTTGGTGAGGTGGGTTGGGTGCGCTTGCTGCTGCCTCCTGCCCTGCTTGCTTTGGGTATTTGCCAGAGCCAGCACAAAAGGCTCATTTGCTGGAAAGAGGAAGGAGAAGGTAAGGGATGGAGAGAGCAACTGAGATGTGGAGTGGTTTGCTGCTCTGTAGGGTGGGCAGAACTGGAAGGGCATCAAGACAGGCGCTGCTGGACACTTCTCATGGCTGCTCGCTGCTCTCTCCCAGACATACCTTGAACTCCCAAAGCTGGGCCAACTTGAAGAGGCTTTACATGCTTCTCCAAGGCTCTGTGATTCTTTGCCCATTCTTGGAAAACTCACCAGGGTAGTTGGAGGTCCAGGGAACTTGTACTTTCTGTTGCAGAAAACCTCCCCAGAGCAGAGGACAGGGACGGTGCCGCAACATCGGTGAGGAGGAACAGGTATGGTGATGTGGTGGAGTAGCCAGCAGAGCATAGCATGCTGTGCCCGTGTCCCACTTCACCTCTTCCTGCCTGCCCAACCTGACGCTGCCCATGCTGCCTGTGAGGCTGATGGACTTGGTGACACTGCTGGGAAGCTCGGAGGACTCGATCCTGCAGTGAGAGCGTGGTGGAGGCACCTCAGGGATTGCTGCTGCCTGCCCCATGGCCTCTGCACATTGCACTGGGGGTACAATAAAGGTTGAGAGCTGAAGGCACTTGTTGTGGATGAGGTGAAGGACAGAGCAGGTGGTGAATGTCAACCTGAGGCAACCTGTGCAGTCAGTGTTGGAGCAGAGAGCTCTGGTCCCTCTGTGGTGATGGCACTCACGCTCAGTCAGCAACTAGATTGCTCTGAGATGGCTGCAGGCACAGACAGGTCTGGGCTACGTTGTGAGGGCAGAGCTGTTGCTATGTCCCCTATGTTTCCTGAGCCCAGCCAGTCTCCATGTCCCTTCCATCAGCAAGGGACAGCTTCTTGCAGCAGCAAGGCTTTTTATACTTAGCTGAACAGGCCTGAGCTGAGCCCCACAGCTGGGTGGCCTCTGGGGTGTCCTCTTTCCCTGCAACATGGGTGACCATGTGCCCAGGGCCCCTCTCTGCAGTGCTCATCTGTCACAGGCTAGTCCCGGATTATTTGTCCAGGTCCATAACTACTTGGCAAGGTAATGGTACTGTCTCGAATCCCATGCACACAGCGGGGCATGTGGGGTTTTTCCTAATGTCAGACTCCGAGTCTGGACTAGGTAAATTGTCTGCTCTTGGTGGATGTCTGACTCAGACTGCAGCTGAATTTCTTAGAAGAGGAAACCCAGCCTGAATTCTGGGAGCTGCCTGGGTTCTTAGAGCAGCCTTTCAGCCTCAGGAACCAGAAGTGCCTTCTCCTTCGTGTGGGCTAGGTAGACAGGCCCTGAGCCTCACCACAGGAGGGAGTCCCTGTGCTGAGGAGATGAGGAGCTTGGGGAGGAAACTGGATTTGGGGGTTCACAGCATCATCTGAACTGGAATCAGGTTTGCCCTGTGCAGAGAGATGGGGAGCAGCCAGTGGAAGAGCTGAAAGTAAAGTGCTGCAGGGAACAGGTGTGTTAAGTCAAGCATGGCATTTCAGGAGTTCAGCTGGAGCAGGGAGGGGTGTTGGAAAGTGAGCAAACCCGCAGAGCAGAGTTCATGCTGCCAGCAGGAGCAAAGCAGGCAGTGAGAAACTGCAGCTCCCTACAGCCACTCTTCTCCAGTGTTTGTGGAATGGGCAGGCTTCCCGATGGATTGGAGAGCTGGGACCAGCCCCAAGCAGCTGCCGAGCACCACAATGTGTGTCCTGGTGTCTCTGAGCTGCCAGTGACTGCAGCAGCAAATGTGAGCTGCTTTGCTGCCATCCTTGAGCACCAGCGCTGGGCCCTGCCAGTGGAGGCTGCTGGCAGGTTGTTTTGCATGGGGGCTGTGGCAGTGAGGGACAGCTTGAGCTGCCTGTCCCTGGCTTTGGGGTGACTGCACCTCCAGCACTGGGAAAACATGAGCTTGGTGACTGTGACTGGCTGGAGCACCTCCACCTCCAGGTGGGCCTGGGTCTGGAGTGAGGTTTCCAGTCCACCTTGGTCATTTGAGGTGGTCTCCAGGCTGGTAGAGCGCACAGAGCAATGATGGTATCTTACCACTGGACAGGCTGCAAGGGCTGAGACCTTCGGGCAGAGCCTGACCTGGGGATGTGGCTGAGGGCCTCTGCCCCTGTGGGACAGCCAGGCTGAACTGCCTGTTGCTGATCACAAGCCACTGAGCCATAGCAGTGGTTACAAAGTTTTATTTCAGATTATTAAAAAAACTCAAACAAACAAACCCAAACCTGTTGCAAATCCTGCAAGGTATTAATTTTAATTTCAAGCTGTATTTTCTGTGGCCTAATTGCTAGTTCTATTATTTTCCATCCCGTTATCCAGGGCAGGATCTGGCTTCTGCTTCCTGAGGGCCACCAGCCCGGCCAGCTGGGCCTTGGTGCTGAGCTTGCCCACACTCCGCTCCCAGCTCTCCGTCCTTGGCTTCTTGCTCTGGGGCTGGGAGACATCCTGCAGGATGTCCGTGGGTTTTGTTTGGGCTGTGGGATTCGGGCAGGATTTTGCCAGCTCCTCGTCTGAGTCGGAATCCACCAGGAGCCAGTGGTTCTGGGCCTGTTCCAGCATGGCCTTCATCTCCTGCTCGTCCTCCTCCTGCTCCTTGCGCCTCTGCTCCTCCTCCAGCTCCTTGTACTGCTTCAGCATGGCCTCGAAATCCACGTTGGCCTGGCGCTGGTTGAGCTCCTTCAGCTCCTGCAGGTCCTCCAGGACCTCCATCTCCAGCTTGGAGTCCTTGGTTTGGTTCTCCAGGACCTTCATGGAATTGTTGAGCTCTTCCTCTTCCCTCTCCTTCTGCATCCTCTTCTCCTCCTCCTCCAAGAGCTTCTCTGCCTGGAAGTTGCGCGTGGCGCCGTGCTCCATGGTGTAATCCGTGTTCTCAGGGTCTGTCTTGAAGGTGATCTCAGCCAGGCACCGCGTGCACTTGATGCAGAAGCGGAAGATGGGCAGCCCCAGGTACACCTCGTTCTGCACCGTCTCCTTGCGGGCATTGAACTTCTCACCCTTGTAGATGTACTTCCCACACGTCTTGCACCTCATGTTGAAGGGGGCCATGAGCCTCACCACGTACTGCCGGTCCTTCAGCTTTGGGATCTTTACTGGATCAAAGTCCGGGGGGTAATATTTGTTCAACACTTTTCGTTCTGACATCGCTGCAGCTGCTCCTGATCCCCGGTGCTGCCTCTGCACCGCTCACCACTTGTACTTGTACTTGTACTTGTATTTGAAAACAAACCAGTGGGAGGCACCAAGTCAGAATAACAATTTAATAGGGAAATTTAAAAAAATAAAGGTAGAAAACACTGGGTTAAACTGACAGAGCCAGGATACAACCTGACACCCTGTTAGTCATGGTGGCGGTAGCAGTCCAGTAAGATGGTGGCTGCAGTCCTCCTGAAGTGGTTGATGTGGTTCTCTCGAAGCAGTGGTCCTGTAGAAGGGTCTGCTCTTCCTCAGAAGGTCCAGTGGTGGTTATGTAGCTCCTGTCCTCTGGGAATCCAGTGGAAAGGGTGTCTGTGGTGTTCGGAATCTCAGATTATATCCAGGATGGAATGCTTGGTTCCTGCCTCTGGGTGGAGCGTCTCACAATGGGATGATGAGTCATGAGGCAAGGTGTTGATGGGCTCATTAACAGAAGATAGTCCGGAGGGAGGAGGCCAGGAAACACTGCCTCACCTGGTTTCAACAGCTCATGAGGATGGTAATAGAATACACTGCAAGCCAGGACACCGCTTCCAGGTTTGATTCCACAGCGTCCATGGTTTTTTCTGTCACATCCGGAGCAACTTCTGGGGACCTCCCCCCGCCTCGGGTGCAATATTACAAACGGCCGAAGGGGGCGGCTCTACGGGTTGTTGCACCACGGAGCCGCAGGAATCGGGTGTGCGGGAGTCTCTGGCTGTGGCAAAGGCAAGTCTGGTGTAGGAACGACGGGGATAGGGAAGGCATGATATCTGGTTGTTGAAGTGGGACCTGGAAGCTGCCATCTTCCCACATCTGGCTGTTGCTAAGTCCTTACCCAAAGCTATGGCCAAGGCCAAGACCTTGCCTTCAGGAAGGTCAGTGGGGTTTGTGCATCAGCCAGAAAGACAACATGGACTTCGGGTGATGCCCAGAGTTCCCCAGGAGGCAGGGCTGATGCTCCAGGGACAGGCTAGTGCGGTTGGCTATAAGGACTAGTGTTAAGTAATATTCCCCACTCATCCACATACACATGAAAATGAATCCTGTTGTTGCCTGGGCTCATTGTCCCAGTCCAGCTCAGTTCTGGTGGCAAAAAGATGTCCTAGCTCTGAATGTCCCATTCCCGAGCCTGCTCCAGGGTCCATCCCTGAGCAGTGCTGGGAAATACTTAAGCCCTTCTCCCACAGGGCCAGCGATCCTCTGCTGTCCCTCCTCTCCTGCAGCTTGAGGGCAAGGGGATGGCAAAAGGGGACAGCTTTCCTTCTGGAATGGTGTCAGGCCTTGGAGGAGGACATTGAGCACTTGCCACATCCCAAGCATTCAGACCATGGAGCCTCCAGCAGGTAGGATGGTGCTGGTCCTGCAGACACAGCCCACCCTGTCCCCACCGTCAGATTATGCTGGACTTGCTGTGCCGGAGCAGGCAGATGGCAGTCACCAGGGATGTCAGGGTGGTGACCACGAAGAGCAGGATGAGGATGACCCAGTAGTTGTACAACATGCTTTTGTGGGAGGAGGGCTTCTCTGCTGGGATCATGTTAGTAAGGTTCAGCATGTAGCCCAGGGCCCAGCCAATGGAGGTTTCTCCTGCCTGTGGAGACAGCATGGCATGGTCACCACCCAGCCAGCCCAGCTGCATGGGCCTCAGGAGACCTTAGAATCATAGAATCATGGAATCATTAAAGTTGGAAAAGACATCTGAGATCATGGAGTCCAACCAGTAACACCAGCACTGCCAATGCCACTTCTAAATCATGTCCCCAGGTGCCACATCAGCACATGTTTTAAATCCCTCCAGGGACGGCAACTACCACTTCCGTGGGCAGCCTGTTTCAATGCCTGACCACACTTTCAATGAAGGAATTTTTCCTAAAATCTAACTGAAACCTTCCCTGGCACAACTTGAGGCCATTTCCTCACCCTGTCACTTGTTACCTGTGAGAAGAGACCAACTGCCACCTGGTTACAACTTCTGTCAGGGTGTTGTAGAGAGTGAGAAGGGCCGCCTTGAGCTTTCTTTTCTTCAGGCTGAGTCCCCCCAGCTCCCTCAGCCGCTTCTCCTAAGACTTCTGCTTCAGACCTTTCAGGGACCACCTCAGTGTCAGCCCAAGGGAGAAGAGTGTGGGAGAGCCCACAGCCCCCTGAGCCCCTGCTTGCCCACAGGTTCAGCCAGCCCAGGGACAGAGCAGTGACCATCCTGAGCTGAACTGGGCTCATCCCGTGGGAGTAAGACCTTGTACGCTCAGGCCAGTCCTGATCTCCTTGCACATCCCATGGCATGTGCAGACAAAAGTGGGATCCTGCCCTGAGGTAACTTCCCAAAAAGCCTCAGCAAAGCATTGTTTGCGATGGCTGGTGTCTTAAGGGCCAAGCAAGGGCTGAAGGACCTGACCCCATGATCACCCCACAGCCAGGTCAGCTCATTTTTTTCCATCCCCCAGGAGATCCCTGCAAAAACTGAGAGTTCCATGCTGCCCCTGTTCACTGAGATCTTCCTTGATTCTGCTTGGCTCTTTTTCCGTGTGGGATCATCTCTCCTGCAGGGTTCTTTGGCCTAATTCCAAAGAGATCCCACAGGATGGGGATGCATTTTGGTGCTACCCACCTTCTTCTGGAAGGCAATGTTGGGGAAGGAGTGATTGTTGAAGCTGTAGCCTTTGGTGGTGAGCAAATACACAAATGTGCTGACAGCGCAGTAATCTGGCAGCCTCTTCTCCAGCTTGGGGGCTTTCTGGAGCAGCTGGGTGGGATGCACAGAGGGAAAGAGAAGAGGGGTCAAGCCAGCAATGGCCAGGCTTTTGTCTGTGGCCTGAAGCTCAGGGTGGTTGCATCTGTGAGGCCAAGGCTGCCCATACCCACCTGAGCCCCCTCCCAGTCCCATGTAGGAGCCATCAGTTGCCTTCCCCCTACTCGATTGGTGCCAGGAAACCCAGTGTCCTCCAAGGGCTTCTCTCAAAGCCTGGGTGATGCCCCACATGAAGCAGCCCCCTCCTTCCCACCATGCCCAGGGACCCCACCTCGCTCCAACTGGTGGCACAGATGGTCTCTGCAGCATCCTTCAGGTCACTGGGCAGGTGCACAGGTCTCCCCATCACGGTCTGGATGAAGTCCACCGTGTAGAAGAAGGCAGAGAACGCCTGATGGAGGGAAAGGAGCAGCTGTGGGACAGGCTGGGAGCAAACTCTCTCACCATGAGCAGACACTCTGGCCAGCGTGGTGGGCACCAACAACCGCCCTTGCAGAGCTGGGGGTCTGGCTTTGCTGCCACATGATGCTGGGGAGCTGGGGACAACCTGCCCAGCCAGCAGCTGGGTCACCACCCTGCTCCATGCCAGGACTTACAATGAAGTTTCCTGAAACCTTTGGCTGGAAAACACCGTCAAAGGAGCAGTGGGAGAAGGAGCAGTTGGTGAAGTCAAAGAGCTTGCTGACATGCAGAGCACAGAGGTTCCCATTCCCGGTGCCAACCAAGGTAACGGTGGTGTTGAGGGCAAGGCTTGGCCTCTCCTTCTCCGTGCAGGGGCTGTCATAGATGCTGCTCAGCAACAGGCTCTTGTTGTAGCCCATAGGCCAGCAGGGATGGGAGATGGTTTCTTGGTAGCTCTCAGTCTGCCAGAGGAGGGACACACAGGATGCATGAGCTGTGCCATAGCCACAACTCCCCCGGGGCTTGAGCAGCGAGACACAGAGCAGTTGCCAGAAGTGTCTCAAAATGGCTTGAGTTGTCTTGGCTCTAGCCAAGAGCTGCATCACCTAATGGAGATGGTGGGAGAAGGCCCTGGGGACACAGGAGAGGGTTGGGGGCAAAACTGGAGTTGGCTGGTAAAGGTGTGCAGCTGGCTCAGGGCTGGGGGACAGCATAAACACGAGGATGAGTGGGCAACTGTGGGGTCGTGACAGCCAGCATCCACATCAAGCACACACTGTACCTGGAGAAGCTTGGAGAGCAGCCTCTTGAGGACCTGGTCCCTCCCATAGCAGAGGAAGCTGTGCGTGTAAACTTTGTATGCCTGGCCATACAGCTTCAGCATCACCTCGTTTTTGGGGTTTTCGATCGTGTCCCTGGTTTCAAAGGTGATCTGTGTGGAAGCGCCCCCGAAGTCCATGGCCCCCAGGGTCTTCTTCTGAGGCTGGATCCATTCTCCGAGCCATCCACGCTGAGCCAAGGAGGACAAAAGCAGGCATAAGCATATGATGAGCTGCCCAGCCACCACAGCCATCCCACTGGATGTCACTGTCCCCTGCCCACCTTGATGAAGTTCTCCAGGAGGTAGTTTGCGGTGACCCAGCCAAAGACCCCTTCCTCTTCCCCTGACAGGATCTTTGCTCCCCGGAAATCAAAGGGGTACATCTTCAGTGTGGCTGCCACAGCTCTGAGGACAGCGTCCGATGCCTGCGGGTCTGCAATGCTGTGGGCCAAGTGAAAGGGCAGAGTGACAGGGCTGTGCCACAGTGGAGCAGAGCCCTCCCTGTCCCAAGAGCCCTTGGGCTGCCAGCACTGCCACAGCAGGGCCCAGGAGAGAGGTGAGCCCTTGCCTGGGTACCTATAGGCATGTCCCAAAAAACTGCCAGCTAATTCCCTTTGTCTCTGCTGGAGGAGGCAGGTAGCAGGAATGAAGTGTGCTCCCTCCTGCTGGGACGATGGGATCCATCCTGCCTAGGCTGGGTGAGGAGAGCACAACTCCTCCCTGTGTGCTTTTTGAGGGGCGATTATTCTCACTGTGTACCGTCAGGCTGGCAGTGGGTGCAAGGGATTTTCCTCCTAGCAAGCCGAAAAGTCTGGGTGGGTTTTCCTGGTACTGGTGCCCCACCAGCTCCTTTCCACTAGCACTGTGCTGGCTGTACCCTGCAGAGCATATCCTGCTCTGAAAGGCAGGACCACTTCTGCAGGGCACACAGCACTGGGCAGCTGGGTGGTGAAGAGCTTTGCCCAGCAAAGGGGCAACACTTCAGCCATCCTTTACCACCTCCACCCCTGCTGTGCGTGGCAAGCTGGCATGTCAGGGTGGCACGGCAGAGTGGCACGACAGGGCCCCCCTGAGCACTCACTTGAGCAGGCGCATGCCAGCTGTGGCACCCAGGTAAAGCGGGGTGCCCACATGCTTCTCCTTGGGCACATCTCTTAGGGCCTGGTTCAGGCAGTGCTCCAGGCTTGTCCCGGCCGCTGGAGGGTTCGAGCTGTAGCTGGAGATGCCAGGACCTGTGAAGACGGAATAGCATTGCTCCCTGCTGGTGAGGGGATGATGCTCAGTGGGAAGATGCCTGGTGAGCAGCTGTGCCCCTTCCAGGCTGTCCAAAAGGCAGGTTTCTGTGGGCATGGAGCCATCCAGGGTCCAGCCACATCTCCCTGCCCACGCTGCATCCCCTGCTCACTGACAGTCTGGGAATGATTGATAAATGGAGGGTGAAAAACCAACCCTGGCTCCTCACTGGGCTAGGCAGGGGAGCTGGATTGTTCCCTGGTGGTTCAGTACCTGCCAGGAAAAGATAAACCACAAGCATGCACAGCTGCAGGCCTTGGGGGGAGTTGGGAGACATTTTGGGAATAAAGCTGAACCCTTTAGAACATGTCACTACACCGGTGAATACAGAGGGAGGCAGCTGGGCTTGGCAGGGGCACTCACACCATGCTGCCCTGCCACAAGAATGCCACAAACACCGCCACCAGCCCCTGGCCCCAGGCCAGGGCCAGTCCTTACCCTCCACATCGCACATGCCGTGCTCGCTGACCACCCCGGTGTCATTCTCCTTGTCTGCAGGCCACTTGTAGATGAACATGGCGGTGTGGGAAGACCCAGCGTCCAGCACGATGCCGTACTGCAGGGGGAAGGCAGTGGGTCAGGCCTGGAGGCTGAAGGCCCCCTGGCTGCTCCAGCCCTTCCCAAGGGAAAGCACTGGGGCTGAGTGCACAACCACTCCTACCCTTTTGGTGCCCAGCAGCTCCGGAGCATCATCTGGCAGAGGCAGGCTCTGCTCAGCCCAGCCTGGCACAGCCAGGCCCACACCTGCCCAAACAGGGCAGTGCCTGGAATGTGACTGGGAGTAGGATACTGGCCATCCCGGGATGCTATTTGGAACAGCACAGGGACTCTGGCTTTTTGGTTAAGGGGACCCCCTTGAGTGCAGCCCAGGGGGCTCTTCCCCCAGTGCAGGCTATCGCTCCTGGCTGCCTGCATCTGTGCTGAGCCATGGCACCAGGTCCCAGGGACTGGTGGTGGGGAGGGACACCTGAAATGGCTCCTTGGGATGCTCTTGGCCAAAGAAGGGCAGCCAGGCCCCTCATCCCTTCTTCCCTTGTATGGCTCGGCCATTCTCTGGCTATAAATAACCCTGCTCCTCCTGCCAAACAAGGTTACCCAGCTCCCAGGGAGGGGACACCATACATGCTGCCTGCAGCACCCCCAGGCGGACCCCTCTGCCTGAGCCCCACTGCCTTGCTTGCCCAGGGCGAGCCCCACTGCCTTGCTTGCCCAGGGCAAGCCCCATGCAGAGGTGACGTGTTGGGGTGACAGTGGCACTGCTGGGGCAGGATGCCGAACTGGCTGCCCCATGTAGACACATCCTAGTGCCCTTTGCTGCCAACATGTGTGGGTCAGGGTGGGGGTCTCTCATCTTGGACCCCCAGCCCATTGTCACCAGGTGTGGAGTGGTGGGTGAGGGGCATCCTGTGGGTGCCCTGGCCTTGGCAGTGGCGGCAGCAACACTTGGCCCAGCTGAGGTAACGTGCTGCAACATGATGGCGCTGCCACTGCAGAGAGTGCCTGGCCAACTGCTGCCACAGCTCACCCCATGGCCACCCTGGCATGAGAGGAGCCACAGCCTCGTGCCAGCCCCTCCTGGGGACACAGAGTTTGGCACCCCAGCCTGTCCCTGTGGAGAAGCCATCCTCGCCTGGCAGTGGTGAGCAGGGGTGGGAACCATGTGCACATGATGCATGAAGGCACCAAGGCAGACTTGGGTGGCCTAGTTTGTTCCCAGTGATGAAGGAATGTCATCTCCTCCAATCCCAAGGGTACCCCATGCCTCCAGCATTCACACAGAGATCATGAATGGGGTCACCTACAGTGATGTGCAACGGTGCCAGCACCTGGCCCCATATCCTGTTCCTGTCCTAGCCTCTGTCCCTGCCCAGACCCTTGGCTTGGGCATCAGAGCCACTGCAGTCCCCAGAGTGCTCTGCCATGTGGGTCTGAGTCACAGCTGAGCCACGGGCATGGGCAGGTGGACTGCAGGGGCCCTACAGGTGGGAAGCCCCAGGAGGGAGGATAAAAGCCCACCCCGTTAGTGCTTTGCACTGTAAGTGCTGCCCTCAGCTCTGCCAGCTGAGCTGCCCTGCACCTGCTAACAAGCACATTGCAAATGAGGGCTGGGGAGACACAAGGATGCCCAGACACACTCCTGCACCAGCACCTGGCTCCCATCACCCCTCTCATCTGCCTCAGCATATTTGCCTGCTGGTGCCCAGGGCTTGGCAGGGTCCCATGGATGTGGGACAGTCCCCAACACCAGCATCTCCTGGTGGCACAGCGATTTTTCTAACAGAACCCCCTGACCAGACCCTGGTGATGCTGCAGGGTGGAGGGACACAGATGGGTCCCCACTGTGGCCCTACACTGGGACAGTTTTCCAATGCCAGCCCTATCTCTGCTGCCTCCTGGGTCACCCATGGTCCCAAGGGCTCTTCCCCAATGCAACATCACTCAGCCCAGCCCCAGTCAGGACTGCTCAGTCCTAAAGCCCCTGCAGAGGGGACACAGAGGACAGTGGTGTTCCCAAAGGTCATGGGTAAGGCTTGGGGCTCCTGATCAGTGTATGGCTCTGCCCAGGGGAAGAGGCAGACGGCGACATTGAGAATGCCCCATGTGCAGCCTGGCACTGTGCCCCATGGCCATGCCCAGGACTCCAGTCTCCATCCCACAGGCTCTCCAGGCTGCTCCATGTCACATGAGGGGCTCATTCCTGGCCCGTCAACATTCTACCTCCCTCAAGGGTGGTGAGGTCATGCAGCACCCAGGTTTGCAGTGAGTTGTGACAGGTTTCCTTCCTGCTGCAGTAGCCCCAGCAGCCACAGGACGTAGAAATTGCGAGAGATACATTTGCCAAAAGAAGAAAGAAAAGAGCTGTCAAGAGCAGTCAGGCCATGAGCTCCACTGTGGACCCATGAGGGAAGGATCAGTCCCTCAGCAGCAAGATAACTAATCCAGGGTGGTTTTAGGGCTATATTCCAAGCAAAGGAGCTGGAAAGGGACGATGTGGAGCTGTAGCTCAGCAGTGAACATCACTATCCAGCAGCTAATGTGGACTGAGTCAGCAAGGACCACATCTTGCCCAGGCTGTGGGAAGATGTGCCCAGGATCTCCCATAGCAGGACCAACCTCTAAGCCATGCGGGCATCTTTTGGGCTGAGTTCAAATAACACAAAGTTCTGCATTCTCAAAACAGCACTGAGCTTTGTGTGAAAGCAACTCCTCAGCACCTTCCTGGTGCCAGCCCCATGGGAACAGGCACTGCTGGACACTGATGCACACACCACGCTGGACCTCACAGCACTTGGCATGTCCAGGAACCCTGCGTCCCTGGGCCAGGCCTTGTGCGGAGCAGGGCCAGGACTCAGGCGAGTGTTCAGGGATGCTTGGCCCCAAACTGCAGCACTGCCTGCAGACTAAAAGGTACTACCACTCAGAGAGTGAAAAAGCCCCCAAAAAAGCACAAGAAAAAAGTTTCTGGGAATTAATTTGGTTTAAAACCAAAGTTCCATCTTGGAACCAGGAAGAAGAAAGGCTTTCCAGGCTGACCCAAGTGCTATATATGGGGCGCTTGGTACCCGTCTAATTCCTCCGTGTTCCAAGATATAAAATCCACTTTGAAGCAGCTCAGGGCACTGCCCAAGATACCCCAGCATGTGGCAATGGATGGCAAAGAAAGGTGTCACAGAGAAGGAGTTAATAATTGGTAGTTATACTAAGAGCAGCAAGGGTCATCTTGGCTAAGCCAGCTCGTCTTCTCATTCTAATCTTCATTACATCTGACAAACCCAGAGAGAAGCCAGCAGCACATCTGGCATGCAGGCTGGCTCAGAAAGTTTCCAAGCAAATTGCTCGGGATGAGAAAAAGGGGGTTTTAGATGAACTATTTTTCAGGACAAGAGCCTAGGACTATTTTAAAACAAAAGACTTGGACTATGAAAGCAGTACTTGGCCAACAAGAAATTGTTTGGGAACTTCTTTCATCATCTGAATTTACAATGAGAAAAGGAAAAAAAACCCGCGGCTTGTATTCAAAGCATTTGTCACCCAGCAGCGCTGGTTCGGGCAATGCAGTGGAGCCCGGGGAGATGCTGAGGTGCGCAGGGGAGCCCTGGCCCAGGCAGAGCCGCAGCAGCAGATGCTGACTCGGCCGTTCTGGCCCGGGCGGCCGCTATCTTTCACTGTGTCCAATAGATTCCCCTCCCCAAGCGCAGGTCCTAAGGCACAAGGGTTGGGCAGCTGAGGGTCCCGCAGCCGAGGGTCCCGCAGCAGAGGTGTCACACAACGGGTCTCGCTACTGGGGCAGCCCCGTCCCTGCGCAGCCGGTGGGGGCTGCTCCCTGCGACCCTCCCGGCAGATGAGGGACCCCTCAGCCCCGGCCCCTCCCGTGACGCTGGGAGGCTCCTGATGCCGGAGCCTCTCCCGCACCGGTAATCCCGCACACCGGGAATGTCATACACCGAGGTGCCCACGGCGGCTCCCCCAGCAGCCCAGGACCTCCCGGTGCCCGCCGCCACTCCGCGCCCGGTGCCTCCGCACCGCCCCTCTCACCTTGAAGCCCGGCGGGCCCCGCGTGTCCCCGGAGCCGAGGAGGAGAAGGAGGATGCCCAGTAGGCAGCCAAGGGCCAGGAGCAGAAGCAGGACGGCTAGGCGGCGGGCCATGGCGGGGCCGGGCAGGTGAGTGGCTTCGCGGCGGCTGCGGCGGCTCGGGCCGCTCCTCCTCCCCCGCCTCCTCCTCCCCCGCCTCTCCCGGCTGAGTCACCGCCGCCCCGGCCCACCCGGGCGGGACACCGGCTCCTTGGCACTGCGAGGAGCGGCCCCGGGCTGCGAGTCCTGCGGACCCGGACTCAGATCTTCCTGCCCCCTCCGCCTCGAGACCAGCCCGTCTACCTTCCCCAGGCACGGTCCTTGTGCCCGGGATCAGCCTCAGCCCGGCCCCTCAGGCACCGCCCCGGCCGCAGAATCAGCTTCGTCCCTCGAGCATCACCTTTACCGGGAGGGCTCAGACCAATCCTGTCCCTCCTCCCTGGGCACAGCCTATGTCCCTGGGATCAGCCTCATCTACCCCTCTGGGCATGGTCCTTGACCCCAGGCTCACCCCCATCCTGCCTCCGCCCTGGGGCTTAGCCCTTAGATGGGTTCAGTGGGACGTGGGAACACCCTGAGATACAGAAAAGCTCCAAGAACCTCTCACCTACAATGATTAACAACTATGGCTGTGTTACTGCTTTTAATCATCACAAGAACTTCGTGACAGCCCTGAGGAGCCCAGATGTATATTGAGGCTGTTTTTAATATGGTCACAAGTGAATAATGTGATGCAATTGCATATGGAGCAGCAAGCCAAAGGAGGTTGGGCTCCTTCCTCTGAGAAGGACATTTGCAGCTTGCTTACACAGGGGGATACAACAGTGAACAAAATAATAAACAAGGAGGGAAGGCTGGAGGACACAGCTTCTAGAGCAGCTGGGTTGCAGGCGGAGGGTCACACCCTCACACAGAAGGTGTGAGCTGAGGCTCCTCACACCCTGCCTCATTTCTCAATACTTTTTGAAGCAAGGAACTTTCCTGCCACTCACAGCTGACCCATGCACAGCACACATTGCACCAGCGTGGGACCTTCTGCAGAACTTCCTGCTCATCACTGTGGTACTGGGGTGCAGAGGTGCTCATGGGGGCTAAGCCTCTGCCCAGGGCTTGTGGTGCTGGAGCCCCCAGTCCTGACATGCCGCTCCACTGTGGAGGTTCTGCTGCTGGAGGTCCTGCAGGGGACGAGCTCCAGTGCTGTTCCTAAAGCAGTGACTGGCAGCAGAGTCTGGGGAAGAAAATGGTTAAATAGGGGCAGAGAGAGTTACCCTGACCCTGGCAGTGCCCATTATTGGAGCAGGCCTTCTCTGCAGAACTGCTGGGTTCAATCTGTGAGTCTGTTTGCAGGGGTTTACCTCCTCCCTTCGATTCATTTAGCACTTAACCTGGGAAAATCCATGTCAATCTACTCTAAGACATTATTATATTAATTTATGTGAAAAAATTATTCCCTTTTGCAGCTGATTATGCCACAGGAAACTGCAGTCCTGTCCCCGAGGCTCAGCACAGAATCATTTCCGCTGCCTTTCTGCCTTCCCAGGCTGACTCTTCTCAGGTTTCCATGGGAAAAATACCTGCCTATTCTTGACTCTTCATGCTGCCCACCTCACCTTCTGAGGCACTCATCTGCCATCCTCGACAGCACAACTGCACCAGGAATTACAACAGAGAGATCTTTTTTGGATTGCACTTAATTCCTTTCTCAAAGCTCCTGCTTTACTTTTAGGTGGACAAGTAATGAGAAGATGTCTTCAAACACTGAAAAGGAACAAAGAAATCTCTTTTCTAGATGGTAGGGAGCAAAAACAGGGTTGGGGGAGCCTGTGGGAATAGGGATGGTCCCCTTGCTTCTCATCCTTCT
This sequence comes from Ifrita kowaldi, assembly GCA_013398055.1. Classification (NCBI taxonomy): domain Eukaryota; kingdom Metazoa; phylum Chordata; class Aves; order Passeriformes; family Cinclosomatidae; genus Ifrita; species Ifrita kowaldi. The sequence goes on along the minus strand of VZRS01010629.1, from coordinate 25,753 downwards.
TTTGGTTTCGGGGACTTTGGAGCTAGTTCCTATCTGGCAGGTTGTTCTTGGTGCGGTGGGACCCATCCTGGGAGATGTGTCCTCCATACCTTGGTCTTGCGCAGACTTGGCCATCCTATTCCCAGGCTGTCCATCGGTGGCTTTGAAAGGGGGATTGGCATCCCTTCCCTCCCCAACAGGGGCTGCTCCTCCTCTTCATGGGGTCACATTTGCCGCCCTCTTTCCAGCCCCAAGGGGGTAGGAGGTGTGAGCTGAAGTCTGAGGGAGCCTGTGCCAAGCCCTGGACAATTGCTGGTGTCCCAGGATACTCTACCTCCAGTGCCAACAGGAAGGCACCAAAAGCTTGGACATGCTGGAGTGGAAATACTCCCATTCCCAGGGGAATGTCAGCCAGGCAAACACATGCATAGCCAGAGAAATACCCCTGTGATGGTACGTTCAGGTACCATCAGTCAACATGGCTGTCTGAGCTCAGCCCAGGCAGGGTCCGGGCACTGCCAGCTGCTGCCCCAGTAAGGGGGGGGTTCATGTCATTTCTCCTTTCTCATATAGCCCTATCAAGGCACCACAGGCTGGAGAGCAGGGCACCGAGGGTGGCAGTGCCTCTGCCCATGGTGTGTGGCCAGCCCCAGCCACTCACAGGGAACCCAGCCTGTGTCCCCTGGGGGAGGAGCAGGTGTCTGTGCTGAGGTGGCTGCCCCAGGTGGGCAATGCCTGAGCTCCAGGCGCAAGAAAGATCCTTGGGAAAAAGAAAGTGAGGGGCAGGGAGGGCTTTCTCTGCCATGGAAGATGAAGCAGGCAACTTGCTCCAATGCCAGGAGGTGAGGGCAGCCTTGTTTGTTTGAGGAAACAGGGATGTGGATTTTGGGCACCATCAAAGAAAGGCAAGAACAGATGTCACCTCTGCAGGACTCAGGTTATGAAGCACACAATCTGCCCAAATGAGCAGGTTCAATGAGCAAGCAGCTGCGTGGGGAGCCAACTGGCACAGCCTGGTTGCCCTGCCACACTACCATTCTGCCACCTCTCCACCTGCCACGTTGTCAGCTGTCTGCCTGCCCCCCTGCTTGCCATCTGTCTACCGACCATCCTCTCACCTCTGTCACCTCTGTTGATCTCCACAGCGCGCTGCCCTCCATACGTTCATCTGGCCTTGAGCATTCTCAGGGACAGAGGCACACGGTGAATTTTTAGGGAACTGCTTTGATAGTGGGAGGGACAGATCCCCTCAGCATGACCAGATATGAAAATGGCATTGAAACCTGAAATAACCAGATAGTCCACCAGATGCAGGAGCAGTGTTTGATGTGGGGCAGCAGTAAGTTCCCCACAATTTAATGCCAATTTTTCGTGATTACAGCCTGTGTACTGGGTGTTACCACCATGATGGGGCCACAGCAGCAAGGGACCAGGTTAACCTGTGAGATCGGGCAGGTCCTGATCTCTTCTCTCTGCTGCTCAGTGACAGGACCTGCATGAAGCTGTGTCACTGGAGGTTCAGGCTGGATATTAAGAAAAGGTTCTTCCCCAGAGGGTGGTGGGGCACCGACCAGGCTCCCCAGGAAATGGTCATAGCCCCAAGGCTGCCAGAGCTCCAGGAGCATTTGGACAATGCTCTCAGGCACAGGGTGGGAATGTTGGGGTGTCCTGTGCAGGGCCAGGACTTGGACTCCATGACCTTAGAGGTATTTTCCAACCTTAACGATTCTGTGATTCTGTAATCCTTGTGGGTCCCTTCCACTGAGGACATTCTATGGTTCTATCATTCTCTGTGGCATGGGACAGGAGCCCAGAGGAGGGGATCGGTGTCCCAGGCAAGGGGAAACCAGCTCAGGAGCCCCAACTCCCCACTGTGCTGGTGTCTTTGGCTCACCCCATACCTGGATAAACTCAGACCTTAAGCCTAGGTAAAGCTGGATGAGGATGTGTCACCAGCATGCCCAAGGCACCTGAGGACTCTTGTCTGTATTTCTACATCCCCTGCAGCTGGTGTGGACATGGGCTTCAGCTCAGTGACTTCGGGAGACACAGCCTTCCTCCAAAGAGAGGCACAGGCACAGACTCTACAGGAAAGACAGGGCATGCTGGCACCCATCCCAGCTGGGCAGAAAAGCTTGTCCCCACGATGGAGCAGGGGAAATAATCCCTGGAGGCAGAGTGGAAGGTGAGTACAAAGAGGAGAAGGTGGGGAGTGCATTAGTCACCCAGCAGTTCGGGGGACCGCCACTTTCCCAGACAAAGGAGAGAGGTTTTCTAATCCATGTCTTCCAACAAAAGCCTCTGAGGTGGGGCCACCTGAACGAGGGTTGCAGGGTTGAATGAGGGATCAAAGGACACACTGGAGCAGGAGAAGGAACTCGATGGTGGTTCTGAGAGGTGGGGTTTGCTGGCTGTGGGACTCAGGGCTGCTCAATGGCTTTGTAAAACATGGATGAGCACATCTGGGAGCACTGGTGGGCGGCACATCTGGGAGCACTGGTGGGCGGCACTGCAGCTCCATATGTGGTTGGGAAATAACAGGAAGAACACAACGAGCCTGTAGACACTGCAACAGGCTGGGGTCCAAAGGGAGGGGTTAGGGACAGGATTCTCTGCTCCCATCTGTGAGCTCCTTAGCCAACAGCAAGTGCAGGGGACCATGCAATCCAGAAGCATTCAACAGCTTTGGGATTGGGATGAGCCACCAGCGCGTGCCAGCCATGAGCAATGCACAAGCAATCCCACAACACACTCCAGAGCTGCTCCAGCACAACACTGATCTCAGCCCTGGCAGAAGGCCCGGGGGTCCTGACCTGCTCAGGAAGGTCAGGAAGCCAGTGGGGTTCTTCTGCAGAGGCACCCAGGCCAAGAACCAGCAGGGACAGAGAGGGGCTGGCTGGAGAGCAGCTTAGTCCCTGTGGCAGCTGGAAGGAGATTTGGGACAGCATGAGCCTGAAAAGGTGTTCCCAGAAAGAGCACAGCCCCCATCTGCCTCTGCAGCACAGACCAGGAAATAAGGGCAGGGGCTTGTTCCTTTGGTCTCAGGTTGGGCTGAGGCTGTTCACCTGTCCACAGGCTGTGGTCCATGGGAGAAATCCCCCAGCCCTGTTCTCAATCCAGACCCCAAACCCACTCCCATTCCCAAACTCAGCTCTGCCTGGGAGCTGCACTGGAGGCACAGACACATGGAGGAGTGGGAACCTGCTCCCAGTTCCCAGGGCTCTGTGACTCCAGCTAGAGTCAGGACCTGGACTGACCTACCCTGGGACTCAGCTGAGACATCAGGTGTATTTTTAGGCTAGTGCAGGCCAGTGAAGGCCACTGTACATGCTCAGAGGTGCCTCTTCCTCAGGGACCTCCAGGCCAGCTGAGTCCTGCACCAACCAAAGGACTAGGATGTCTATAGGCTTCCCCAACTGCTGTGGCTGACTCTCTCCCCAGTGTCTCGTTGCCTTGCATGGAGGAGTCACAATACTGTGTGGGGTTATCAGGAAACTTCCCAGCTGCCTATCCTGCTGTTGAGTGTTTCCCACATTCCAGCAGAGATGCATGAACCTGGAGCCAGAAAGATGCTTTTGCTCAGAGTGCACCTACCCATATCTCTACCTGCCCAAGGCTGGAGTCAGACACGACTGGAATGAAAGCAAGGACCTGTCAGGAGTTGCTGGGGATGCCCACACCAGTCCCGGCACTGAGTAAGGCCACAGCACACATGTGTGAGGCATTTTGGGGTGGTTTTGAGTCTGTGGCCAGTCAAATCCAACCAGTGTTTGCACTGGTAGAGTAAAAGAGTAAGGGAGTGCAACAACCTCCCTCAGTCAGGAGTGAGCTCCTGACTGAGTGCAGCTCCTGCTGAGCCTCTGCACCCCGTGAGTGGGAGCCCACTGATGTATTCCAGCCTTGGCTCCAGGCCCAGATCTTGTCCTCTTAGAGGCACTGAAGGTCTGGAAGGATCTTGGTGTATCCAAGGCTATAATCCCCCTCCTGGCAAGGCTCCTTGCCTGGAAGGAAAATCAAACCCAAGTACAAGTCTCTATTCTTGCCTCGCTTTCTAAACTCTTTTTTGTCTCCTGTTTCCCAGGCCTGTGTCTGTGTGATGCAAGCCCTGAGGGGGTCCATGGGCAGGGATCCCTGTTGTCCTGGCATTGAACCAGCCAGGAAGTAGGTAGCTTTTCCAGAAAAGCCCCACTGGTTTCTCCTGGTTGTCTTGCCAGGAGCCCTCTCCTGCCAGGGCAGAGGGCCAGGAAGTATCAAGGCACAGGGCAGCCCCTCAGGCTGACAGCCCTGTTCCCACAGCCCTGGCACAACACCTGACAAGCTCTCTCCTCAAGCTTGTGACATGAGCCTGTGGATGCTGGCACAGGATACCTCACCTGCCAGCTGAACATCTGTCCCCTACACTGTGGCCCCAGGGCAGAGGTGTCCTTGGCACATGGGAGGCCCAGGGTCATGGCCACATCCTGTTGGCTACATGCAGCCACTGCAGGCTTCCCTGTCCCTAAGCCTATGGGACACGTTGGGTGAACACGAGTGAAGCACATGACGTGAAGGAAGGGAGCACCACATACGGACCCTGCTGGGCAGCCTTGTGGCAAGGGGCTGATCCCCATCCTCAGCCTGAGGGAGGGGACGGTGGTGGGGTGGGGACAGAGCTGGCAGGATGGAGGGGAAAGTTACCTTCTGCTTGGAATAAAGCAGGGAGCTGTTTGTCACTTTTCTTAAACTGGCCAACACCACCCACAGGCTCCAAATCCAAGTGAGAAACCATGTTTTGAACAATGTCAGCTCATCCCCACAAGCACCAGGCCATGGCCATGATGAGCAGCTGGGCCACACAGAGGCTGGGCCCTTGCCTGGCTCTCGGGGCAGCAGGCTCACTGAAGCAGCCCATGGCCATCACCACAGCCCCATGGAGAGCCTCAGCAAGAATGGACTCCCTGGGGGAGGCTGAGACACCCAGGCTGTCCCCACCGAGCCACATCAAATCATCAGAGGGCTCTGACCGAGCAGGCGGCTGTTGGGGGCATCTGAGGGGCCCTTCTGCCAACGCTGCTGCTCATCAGCTGGAGGCCTGAAGTGAACAGGGCCATGGGATGCTGCAAAGGTCCCCATGAGTGGCAGGAGGACAGGCAGCAGGGCATGGGGACTTGGGACAAGGGCCTGGAGTGACAAGACAAGGGGGAATGGCCTCAATGGTTAGACGGGATTTCGGGAAGAAATGCTTCCCTGAGAGGGTGGTGAGGCCCTGGCACAGGTTGCCCAGAGAAGCTGTGGCTGCCCCATCCCTGGAAGCGTCCAAGGCCAGGTTGGACGGACCTTGGTCCGTTCCTTGCTTGGCACAACCTGGTCTAGTGGAAGGTGTCCCTGCCCACGGCAGGAAGTGGAACAAGATGGACTTTAAGGTTCCTTGCAACCCAAACCATTCTATGGTTCTGATCTGCAAAATATTTTGAAGAAAAGGTCCCATGACAGATGTTCTGTGCTGCAGCACAAGAGAGAAATCAGGACCCTCACCTAGGATGGCACCACTTAAACGCATCCCTGAGGCTGAAGCAGATTGCAGAAGTGATGGAGTCACCATGAGGGGAAAGGAGATGGAGAACAGCTGTGTCCTGGGATGATCTCAGGCCTTTAGGGCTGCTAATGCTTCACTCAAAGCCATGGCCCTGCCCTTTTAAGATATATTTGTGCTTTGTTCCTAGGACAAAAGGAAAAGAAAAACCTACTCAGGTTCATTCGCAGGAAACTGGCAGTGACCTCCCAGCGCTCCTCTGTGCTTGCAGGGATAGGGCCATGCCCAGGACAGCATGGGAAGGATGCTTGTCCCACCTCCTGCTCTCAGGTTTCAGCAGGTGACTTGGATGAAACTACTGAGTGCAAATTTTCCAGTTTCAGGTGGATTTTAGTTTTTGTGAGGTGGAAGAGCAATCATGGTTTCATGGGCTAATGACAGGTGCTGCAGGGAGACACTACCCTGTTGTGGGGAAGAACTTTCTTTACTGGGGTGATTTCTTTCTGCTCAAAGTCCCTGGGCAGGGCTGAATTTAAACCCTCAGAACAGAAACATAGTGCTTGCATGAGTGTGAAATTTGGCAGCAGCTGGGGGTGCAGGCAGCTTGCCAGAGGCGCTCAGCAGCCACTCGCCTCCTTTCTGAGGAGCGGATGGTGAGGTCCAGATCCCGAACTCCCCTGCACCAGGTGCTGGAGGAGCTGCCCAGGTTGGTGAGTCCTCAGGAGAGCTGACATCAGCGCAGGTGTGTGAAGTTTCTGTCAGGACAGACACGGTTCTGCCCGGTGTGTATCAACCAGACAGGAGCTGGGCAGAGGCTGCTATGGACAAGCATCCACATCCCACTTCCAGGGCATCCCTCTTCTGCTCTAGCCTGGTCCCCATCCTGCCAGGGGGACATCGTGTCCTTGGGACTGTATTGGCAAGGTTTGGGCAGTGGGGGTCTGTAGAGTGCCTTAGTGAGAAGGCACCAGAAGCTGTCCCTGTGTTGGACCCAGCTGACTCCAGGACGGACCCATCACCACCCAAAGCTGAGCCCACCAGCAGTGATGGGGGTTCCTCTGGGATAATGTATTTAAGAAAGAGTAAAAACCACTGCACAGCCCTGCAGATCCCAGCTGAGTGGAGAGGGAGAGGAGGAGGTGCTCCAGGTGCCAGAACAGAGATTACCTGCAGCCCATGGGAATGACCATGAAGAGGCAGCTGTACTCCTGAAACCTGTGGAGGTCCATGGTAGAGCAGATATCCACCTGCAGCCCGTGGAGGATTCCACACCTCTGCCTTCCCATGGCAGGAGCCTGCTCAGCCTCTGAGGGCTGGTTTGAGAGCCAAACTGGTGCTGGGAGCCTGCCTGGCTGCCACTGTCTCCTGCCCCCACCTTGTCATGCAGGAAGGCTTTATGTGCCTTGCTAAGGGATTCAGCTTCCCTTTCCAACACCCCACGCATGTCTCTCTTTGGAAGTGAGCCCTGAGACTGGCAATGTCAGTTCTCCTGTGGTTAGCGGGGTGCCCACTCACAGCAGGACTTCCCCAACCCAGGGTCAAGCAAAGCTGCCAGGCAGCTGCCACATCCCAGCCACTTCCAGCCAGAGGCGTTGAGCGCCTGAGTCCTGTGCCAGGCTGCAGGTGTTGCTCAGGCTCCTCTCAATAACCTGCCAGGACCATCACTCTTGAGGGGAAGGGAGAGGATGGACGCCCGGGTCCTGTGGCTCAGCAGTGGGTTGCTACACGAGGAGCAATGTTTCCAGTGTTTGGAATAACTGGGGTCTCCTGGGAGTCACTGGGCAGCTCACCAGGGGACCAGGCACTTGCTTAGACTCCTAGCAGTAGGTTTAAGCTTTCAGGTGAGATCTTTACGGGTGCAAATTCCACTTGTTTAAAAAATAACATCAGAATCCAGCTGGAGCCTGTGCTAGCCACATTCCTGGCCGGCACACATCGCTCTCAGCAAATAAGCCTGGGAGCAGCCAGCAGTAACACAGCTGTGATATTCCCACCATGCCCTCCTGCCACCCAGCGGTGTCCATGAATGAGGAAGGTGACAGCAAGCATATGGGACACTTGCCTTGAGCCTTCTCCCTGTCTCCAGCTGTCTTCAGCTGGGGGATTTCCTGAGCCAGCCATGATTTTCTGATTTACATCCTTCAGGAGATCCCTCCTCTCTGTACTTGTCAAACCCCCTCCAGTGCAGTGCAGGCAAACCTCCAGAAGCACCCCCAGCAATGGGAGCTGCCTGCTTTAGGTTGAGTTGGATCTGGCTTCTACCTTCACTTCATACACTGGAAGAGCTGGCGGCTCTATCCCTTTCCAATCTCTCCAGGACTGTCCTGAGTTTCCAGGCCCCCAGTTGTATCTTCTCTGGCTGGAGGGACCACCACAGCTTAGACAGGAAGGCTCCTTCCCACCAGAGTTTCCCAGGGACCCTATGGCCATGTGATGCCTCCTGGCAGGGCTCAGCTGTCCCTGCTGCCCCACATGCCACTGCAACACCCTGGTGCATCCCAAGGGGCAGGATCAGCCCCTTCATGGTCCTTGCTGCCATGCTGACTGTTCCCACAGCCTGCTCCCACCTCACATCCCACCTGAGGTGAGCAGGATATCCACCACAGAGCAGAGGCATACTGCTATCCCACAGGCTGGCCCAGACCTCTGGGGTTTTCCCACCAGTGATGTACTTTCCATTGCTTTTAAAAATAAAATCCCAGTAATAAAAACTCCAGCTAATTTTATCCCCAGCCTGTTTTTCCCAGGCTGCTGCAGGATGAGGTGCCTCCCCTAGCCTTGCCTGGTGAGTTCACCACGCAACACCAACAGTTCTCATGCATCCAGGGTGTCCGGGGGCACTGGAAGGGAGGACATCGAGCCCCAGCAGTTGGTTGGTTGCCCGTGGAGGGGCTCTTTCCCCTTTGCCTTGCTGGAGAGCCAGGAATGAGAGGGGAACAGTTTGGTGTAGTCAGAGCAGGGCCACAGTGTGAGCACAGCCATAGTGTGACCAGGGTCACAGTGTGAGCGTGGATACATGCGACCATGGACAGTGTGACCCGTGAGCACAATGTGAGCACAAACACAGGATGAGCATGTACCTGGCGTGACCACGGTCACAGTGTGTGCACAAATACCACGTGTATGTCCACAGGACAGCCTGGCACAGCATGAGCGTCTACAGCCACAGCTGTGCTCATGCCCTTATGTGTGCCGGAGGCAGAGGATTTCTCTAGCAGTGCTTGAATCCCTGAGCATCTCCCGGAGCACTACCATGGATGCTGGTGCAGTGGTGTCTGTGGCAGGGTTTCCCCATCCATCTGTCATTGGAGGGAGTCCTTACCATGCTCACAGGCAGTGCTGGAGCACCCAGCAGCTGTTGAGCTGTGGCAGTGGTCAGCCGAGGTGGCTGTCACAGCCTGACACTGACACACACTAGGGACAGGAAAGCCATTTCTCAGCCCTGCAGCTGGTCTGCCAGCTGGAAGGATGGGCAAAAGTTTCCTGGCCCTGAAGACATCACGCTGGTGCCTCCAGCCAGCAGCAACAGGGCAGCAGGGGCCCAGGGAGCTGGGGACCTTGAAGAAGGGATCCTGCTATGCAGACCCACATCCGATCCTGAGCCTAGCATGACAGCATTCTGTGAGCAGGGAGAGCTGCCAATCCCACTGAGAGGCAGGAGAAGGAAAAGCAGCTCATGCCCCCACTAAAATGGTGGAAATCCCTGGAAAAGCCATGGGAATTGGAGGTGGCAGAACCCAGGGCAGAACGGGTGGGTGGATTTTGAGTTTCCACTGTTCCCAGGACATGGTGCAGCCACAGTGGAAGCTCTGCCCCTCCTCAGATCCCCCTGGCATAGCTGTCCTGCAGGATGCGAAGCAATCAGGTCATTCCTGGGGGTGTTGGATCCTGCGGGATGAGCTGCTCCAAGCCTCGCAGCCCCAACGACCTAATTAAGTTTTGCAGTACTTAACTTTTCATAGCCCCTTCGGTTTAGTAATTTTGGGCTCCCTCTGGAGGTGGGTACTGCATGCGAAGCTGAGCAAAGGGAGCGAAGAAGGCTGAGGACTCCGGACAGAAAGAAACACCTTCTCCTAAAGGTATTGCTTACAAAAGCTGCTTTTGTGGGGTTTTTTCCTTCTTTTTTTTTTCTCCTGTTTTTTCATTTTAGGATGGCTAAGGGAGATTTATGACTTCCTGGGAGTTGGCAGTGATGCAACAGTCTACTCATCAAAGGAAAATGTGAAAAATGAGTGGGCTGGGAAAACCCCCTTAGGATTTACAGAGAAGTAAAATGGGAGCTGACAAGTGCAGGTGTCCGGGCAGTGCAGAGTGTGGGACACTGCAGGGGTGAAGCTGCTCCTGCAGTCCTCACCAAGAACCTCTCCAGAATCAGCCACGTGCCTCCAGCTGCCATGGATGCAGGGGTGCCAGGGATGTGCTGGGGTGAGTGTGGAGGGCTGTGGGGAAGTGAGGTGAGTTGGCAGGAGCTGTCCTGGCTGGGGACAGCAGAGCCCTGCTCCAGCTGTCCCCAGCGTAACTACAGCTTCACACGGTGGGTTCCAGCAGTTATCAGAGCCCTAGAGGCAGCACAGATCTATGCAAACTCAGTTCCAGCAGGAACAAAGCCTAAAGAGAAAGGAAGGTGCTCACTCATGTGTCCCAGCATACACATCACTTACAGACATGGCCGCAAATGCAGGTCTCATGGCTCCTGAGGCAGCCCCCACAGTTAAGGGTGCCAAAGTGGACACAGCCCAGACACACAGGGGAGGGTCAGGCCCATCAGGGACCTAGAACCAGTGTAGCCAGAGTGACAGCTTGAGGCGAGCCCTGCAGCTTCCAGAGGAACCCTGGTCCCACTGGGCCGTGGCACTGCCAAGGGTACCCTGCAACCTGCAGCAGTCTCACAGGAAGTGGGCTGGGGGCCAGTGCTGCTGGCCAGGGTGGGGACAATCCCCCCTGGGCTGGGGCAGAGAGAGCTGCCCTGGCTCTGCATGGAGCAGTCTGGAGTGGGAACCATGACTCTTTTTCCTTTGGAAGCCCTCATGAGTTCCACACCCAAGCAAAGGCATGAAATAGGAACCAAGGGCAATTACCAACCCTCTTCCTGCTTCAGCTGGAACTCCTGGCTGCCCTAAGCAGCACCTGAAGGAGGCCACGGCAGAGATCCCTCTGCCAGCTGGCAGTAAGTGGGTCTCCCTCTTGGCTCTGCTTCCAGCAGCGGAGGCTCAACCTCTGCAGGGTGCAGGGTTCACCCCCACAGCCTGGGAAAGAAGGGCTCCCCCAGTCAGTGCAGAGCCTCAGGCTCACCCCATGTGAGTTGCCATCTCAGCGTAGGGACACGTGCCACACATGCCATTACCACTGAGGTCCCCTGTGGCTGATCCTGTGGGAAGGAGTCGCTGCAGAGCACCAGCCACTGCTGCCACCACTGTGGGGCAGCTTTGAGAAGGGGCACTTAAAAGCAAATGAGAGGCTGTGAATTGCACCAGCACTGCCTGAGGAGTGTGAGCCCCAAGCACAGCTTCCGGTGGAGCAGACAGATGAGGCTACAGCATTGGAAGGGGTGCAGCTGGCCCTAAGGCCCTGCCCCACAGCAGGGGACAGGGAATCCCCAGTCTCTGGGAAGCCCAGAAGGGATGGGAAAGGACATGGAAACATGTCCAGGTGCAGAGACCCCTGGGCTCTTTGTGCTCACCAGATTGCAACTTCAGCTCCCCCTGCATCCTGAGGGACAGGACAGTCAGGGACTTCAGGGCTGGGAGCAGTAGATGCACTGATTTAGGGAGAGAGACAGAAGGATAAATTAAATATTATCCCACTTTATTATCCCTACAGACAGGTAACCCTCATAAAAGGGGTCAGTTCTAATTAAGCCTCAGGCAAAACAGGCACTGGACACCAGAGGAGGCATCACAAAAAGGATGGCAGGCACTGATGCCCAGGGGACAACTAACACCAAACTCCTGCAGACAGGACATGACTAGCCATGGCCTCACCTCTCCTCCTCCTCCGTCTCCCTGGCACTCTGATGATCCCCACTCCAGCTGCAGGCACAAGGGCAGAGCAGGGATTCATGCCTTGCAGTGAGCTTTAGCTCAGGATCAGTCTCAAAGAGAACAGCTGGATGGGACAGAGAGTCCTGATAGGTAAGAACAGGAGTGAGAACAGAATTGGCTTGCATGTGTCAGCTCAGGGCAGAGCCAGCATCTCCCGCCCAGCTCAGTGCCACAGAATCATGCCTGGAGAGTCAGAGCATGAAACAACCCCACAGAGAAAGGTCCTGGCCTTGGGGGTACAGAGGGCCAGGCTGCACTACATGGGGTTCACAGGGATCTCCAATGAAAGTACCATGGATACCAAGTACCAAGCCACAGTCGAATGTCATTCAGCTCAAGCATCATCACTGAGCTGGGTGGGAAGCAGGAGGAGTCCTGAGATGCGCCATCTAATAGGACCCATCTTAGACCACCACCACCACCCCTCAAGAGACCTGCAGAGGAGTGCAGCTCACAGTCAGGATGTCATCCCAGGCAGGAGCATCCACAACCCAAATGGCAGAGCGGCCATTTCTCCATGTGAAGAGCCCGTCAGCCTCTGCTCTGTCCCACACTCAGTTAAATACAAAACCAAGTTCTGAAGTCCCTCTGTGAGGTCAGGCTGATGTCAGCATCCTCAGGCTATGGAACATCACTTCTCCTTTTACAGTCATCATGAAAAAAATCTAATCCTGGCAGTCATCAGGAAATATTTGCCAGGTCAAGCCAAGTAAAAGGTGAAGTGTCTGTTTCAACTTGCCAACAGCCCGAAACAGCAGCTCAGAGGTGTAGGCTACCTTGGTTGGTTCTATGGCTCTTTCCCTACAGGAGCCTGCAGACATGTAAACAGCAACTATGGTATCACTACCACAAACGGGATGGAGGAGTTGCCGTGAGGACTACCAGTTTGGACACTACAGGGTCAGGACAGTGTCTCTGGCAGGCAGAACATGGGCAGCAGAGAGAGGCCAGGCATGCCTCCTTGGATTTCCAATCTTGTCTTCCAACAGCAGGACAAGTAGGAGCAGGCACCCTCTAAGGGCCAGGCTTGTCTGGAGATGCTGGCTGGAGTGTTGAAGATGCATCACTTTTTGCCAAGAGCAGCCAAAATCCAGCCTAAGTCAGCAAGGGCACAGCAGCTCACCCCACAAAGGCAGCGCAGGCAGCAGCCATGTCTCCCACACGCTGGGGGTCACAGGGCTGAGGACAGCATCCCTGCAGCCCATTTAGAGACAGAAAAGGAGCAGCTTGAGAGCAGCAAGGCTGATAAGCCATCAGCACGGCAGGGATGCTCCCCAGGAGGGGTTCTAGCTTCCTCCCACAGAGATGCCACCAGCAGCCCCAGACCTGGAGACACAACACCTGGAGCAGTGGGTGTGATGAGTTTGGGGCAAGAGTCCCTTGAAACCCCCGGGGAAGTTTGGGGATGGGGATGGGGAGGGGAAGGCATGTGCTAGATGAAGGTGGAGTCCAGCTGGCTCATCTCATGGTTGTTGTGGGCACGAGCCTCGAAGAGCTGCTTGATCAGGGCAGATTTCTCCTGCTCCAACTGGGTGATGCGCTCACTCTTGTCAGTCACCTCCTGCACAAAACAGGGGAGGAAAATGTTGGTTAGAGGAGGAAAATGCTGGCAACTGGTGTGTTGCAGGTAAAATTTCATAGAACCACAGAATCACAGGCTTTGGGTAGGTTTGAGTAGGACATTAAAGCCCATCTCATCCCAGCCCCTCACCATGGGCAGGAACACCTTCCACTAGAGCAGGTTGCTCCAAAACCTGTCCAACCTGGCCTTGGACACTTCCAGGGATGGGGCAGCTTCTCTGGGCAACCTGTGCCAGGGCCTCACCACCCTCACAGGGAAGAATTTCTTCCCAGTATTCCATCTCACCCTGCCCTCTGGCAGTGGGAAGCCATTCCCCCTTGTCCTGTCCCTCCACGCCTTTGTCCAAAGTCCCTCCCCAGCTCTCTTAGAGGCCCTTCAGGCCCTGGAAGGGGCTCTGAGGTCTCCCTGGAGCCTTCTCTTCTCCAGGTGAACACCCCCAGCTCTCCCAGCCTGGCTCCAGAGCAGAGGGACTTGAGCCCCCAGAGCATCTTCGTGGCCACATGCTGGGACAGAAACCCCAGCAGTGAGCCTGGCCCTGGCAGGGGCACCATCCCTTCCCTGGCAGCCCCCAGCTGCAGCCTCTGCACTCTCTTGTGACCTCCATTTGTCATAGTCTTTACCCTCTGTCAGGAATGCCCCATCCTTGCCACTGATTCACCCAGCAAACAGCTGGAAACAGCTGGGCACAGCTGTGTGCCAGAGGGTCTCCACGTGCAGCCCACACACCCTTCTCTGGGATGATCAAGTCTGGCCAAGCTGAAGGAACCCTTCCCACTGCCTGTCATTCCTTCCCTGGCCCCATCCCATCCCTTCCATTCCCAGCACCCCCAAGGGCATCTCCTCCAGCCGTACCCCCACTCACCTTGGTGAGAAGCCGATTCTGCTCCTTCAGCATGTTGATGGCTTGCTGGGAGCCTGTGGAGGCTGGGGATGTCACAGGGACCAGCCTGCTCAGGGCTGAGGAGGGGTTTGCTGTCTGTAGAAATGATGAAGGGATGAGACACTGAGCCTCCTCCCCTGTCGCCCTTCCCAGCCCTTCTTCAAGGCAACATGTTTCTATAGCACACAAGGAACTGAGAGAAGCCCAGCAGAGGATTAAAATCTCAGCACAGGCCACCACAGGGTCTCCAGCCCACCAGGCAGTATGGGGAAACATTCCTGTCAGTGTGCCTGGCTCCTGCCAATATGCCTGGCTCCTGTCTGGCAGGATATGCAGCTCTGAAGTGGCTGATTCAGCACCTCAGGAAGTTGGGCTCCTTGTTCCCTTGACAACGGCTACACCTTTTTGAGGATCTTTAATCCCCCAAATGCCTTAAGCATCCTCCAGCCCAGCTCAGGACCAGCTGTGCTGTCTTCTTGGCTGTCCCCCATCACCTGTTTTGCCCATGGAGCCAAGTCACCTTCCCAGAGCTGGGGGAAACTCTGGCAGCTCCGATGTCAGCCCAGTCACCAACATGGGGGGGACAGGATGGGTTCTAAGATTACACAAACAACCTCAAGCTCCTGATGTGCTGTTCTCACCTTGCCAGCAGCGGAAAGAAGCTCACCCAGGCAGCGGTTCACCTCCTGCAGCTTGGGGACCAGGCGCCCCAGGTGGCTCTGGCCACCTTCAGGGAAATCCTGCAGGATGGGGAGGAAGAAGAGGCTGGAGGTTACCATGGGGCCAGCTCCAGGCCCAGCCAACTCCCAGCCCTGTTCTTCAAACCCACAAGCACCCAGAAGAAGCCCCAGACTCACAGCACTGGTTCTCTTCTTCCCCAGGAGCCGCTGGTGCTCCTGCATGAGCTGGATGTGCTGGTGGTACCACTCTCGAGCCCGGTCTATAAGCTCCAGGCCCTGCAATAGGAAATCCTTCTCCTGTTCCAGCTCCTTCATGTACTTCAGCTGCAGGACAGAGCACAGGGATGTCACCCACTCCCCACCAAGGCTTTGTCAAGTCCCATGAGGTGGTCTGTGCATGAGGTGTGGGGGGATGTGGATACAGGTAAGGGTCTCAGCCCCTTTCCCCGTGAAAAGCTGCAGAGGAGCAGGATAATGACTGCTGCCTGATGATGCTTTGGAGGAAGACTTCTGGAAGAAAAGTTCTCCAGTTTGGGAGAACAACCAAAGTGTGTGAAGGACACTCGGGTCACCTCTACCCTCCGGCTCACCATTGCACGTGCAGGTTTCTTCACCTATTTACCCAGGCAGGCAGCAGGAGCAGTGCCTGCAGCTGCCCCCAGCCCCCTTTGGGGAGTGAGTGTCAGCCACAGAACAGACACACCTGGATTTCAGTGAGCAGTGAAGAGTCTAGCTCACTGTGCAGGCTGTAAGTCAGGGAAAACCTGCAGCCCTGTTTCCCCAGCACTCTGCCCCCAGTTTGCCTCATCCCTGGAGGCACATGAAGCTGAGCAGAGCATAGCACACCACACCTCTCTGCAGAGGGTCTCTGCCAGCTGCTCAGGTTCCAGCACCAGCATCACCTGGAGAGGCAGTGGGGGCCCTGCTGTGCCCAGGGAGCTGCTACGAGGGTACCTGGGGCTCCTGCCCCCAGAGCAACCCCTTGGAATAGGCCAAGCAGGACCCAAGGCTGCTGCAGAGCAGGGGGCTCAGCCCACATCCACAGGGAATACAGGGTCCTCATTCCACTGCCACCTTCTGCTCCTGCTACCTCTTGGCACTGCACTGCCACCAGCAATCAGAGAGGTGGAGAGGGATGAGGGAACATCCCTGGGGAACAGAGCAACTGATGCAGTGACCCGTTCATCACCATCACTCCATAAGCCTGCAGCCCTTCTCTCCTTTTCAATACCAGGCTGCTCCCCCAGCTCCCAAGGGCATGGGGAGCTTCCTGCCTCACTGCCTCTGCCTTCTTTGCCACAACACAGCCTGCCTTTCACCCACAGTACAGCCTGGGCTCCAGAGTCTTCTCCAGGCACCAGAAAATATCTTGGTCACCCAGAAAATGCTGGATGCACCAGAACCTCTCCCGATGCTTCAGAGAGCATGAGGAGTGGCGCAGCTCAGAAGCAACCCTGAACAAAACCCTGTGGACAAGTGGCATCATACCAAGACCTTCTTCCGGCCGTCAGCATTTCCACGTCCCCACTGCCAGCCCCAAAGCCTCCCCACACCCCATACCTGCCACCCATTACACTGGGGCTGCTCTTGCTCCTGCTGCTCCTGGAAATGCTTTTTGCAACACAACAACTCCCTCTGCACCCTTCTCCAACGGCTCAAAGGGACCTACCCAGAGGAACAACTGCAGAGCCTTTGTGCTGTTGCTGAGGGGCACAAAGAAGGTGCTGTATATGGCAAGGACCCCCACCCAGCTGGGGGTACAGCCCACTGCCGCCTGGCCTGCCCTCCTCCCACCGGGCTTGCTGACCAGCACAGAGACTGGAGGAAGAGGGAACTTCCCACAGAGCAGAGGGGCACTGCCAGCCCTGCCTGGTGTGGGGACAGGCAGCATCTCGCCAGGATGAGACATCTGGGGCAGGAGGAAGACAAAGTGCTGGACTTGGCTGGTGCTTGGTGGCTGGCAAAGGGGAGGGGACAGAGCTGTGCCCTGGGCTGCCTACAAATGACAGTGCTCCACCTCTCAGGGAAGGTCTCATGCCAGCCACCCTTGTGGCCATAGAGAAATCAGGCCAATCCATGAGGGACTGGCTGGAAAAACACCAGCTGAGACAGTGCAAAGGGTCCTGGGACTGCAGCACGGCCTCCGCAGCTCCGCTCCCTGCTCAGGAGGAACCAGTCCTGGTGCACTTCGGGATGTAGGATAGACACCAGTGCTCCCATCCCCCATGGGCTTTAGGCAAATTAGTCCAATGACAAATGAGTTCCTTGTCCCTCGGGAGCCCAGCATCAGGGCAGGGAGGGGTAAGGGAGGTGACAGTACAAGCATTCAGTCTTTGCTGGACTCAAACCTGTTCCAGCTGTCTCTGTAGGCTTGGAAATGGCACCAGTGACTAAAGACTGTGCCCAGGGTGTCAGGGAAGGCTGAGAAACCCCTTCTCTGGGGTCAGAAGCACAAAAAGGCAGTACAGCACTTGGGGACATATAGGGAGAGAGGGAAGGAGGGGGCATCCCTCCCACTGCCCTCATGATAACTTGGGGGAATAGAGACCAGGGAAACACAAGCCCAGAGCAAGAGTGCTTATGGCAGAGCTGGGGACAGAGATGGTGGCCACCACCCCCTTCACAGCAACACAAGGTAAGACCTTGAACTTGGGACCTTGAGATGGACTCCCGTCCAGAGCTGCACGCACAGGAAAGAGCCTTGCCAGGGAAGCAGAGACCTTCCTCTCTCCAAACAGCAGTCCCCAGCCCCCAAAACCCCAAGAAGCAGAGCCCTCAATCCCAGACACACAGAGCTACATTTATCACTCCTTGTCAGCACCTCCCAGCAGAGGCCCCTCGGCCCAAGGGGGCCCCTGCCCCTTGCATGGCTGCAAGCCCAGCAAACTACCTGCACAAACATCCTCTCTCCAGGCTGGCATCGGGGCATGTTGTGTCCCCCAAGGCCAGCGACAGGCTGGGAACCGCTGATCAGGCCTGCCGGGCTGCAGGAGCAGGATGACACCAGGGTGTGAGAAGTGGAAGTGCAGTGGTGACAGTTCCACCAAGTACTCGTCCTGCAGGCTTGGTCCTGGCTCTCTGTCCAGGACAATTTAGCTTGAGCCTGTGGGCAACATGCCCAGGCAGCTACTCCATTCCACCTGGGAGCAATGAGATCCCTTCACCCAGACAATTTGATCCAAGCCTCTCCACTCAGTGGCAGAGAGACGGGAGCAGACCCTTCCATCGTGGGCTGCCTGGATAAATTCCATGTGGATTTCTCTGCTTTGCTAGCAAAAAGTCTGTTGGGAGGTAAGAGGATATGCATGTTTGAGCGCTGATCTACATGGAACATCTGGGAGGGGACATAGCCTGGCGCCACTGCTTGCTACCACAAAGCATACCTGACCCTTGCTGGGGTGCTCTAAAGGCCCAGAGATCCACCTGTTTCCACACCTCCACCTTTGCCTTCCTCTTCCCAAGACCTTGCCCATGGGGAAGGCAGCCAGCACACTGTCTTCATGGGCTGACCCCACTCTGGGAGAAGGCATGCACCTCCTCCCTGTCTGGCACAATTCAGGATGGAAAGCACCTTGGAAACAATGACAGAACATCCACATACATCAACAGAGCATCATATTCAAAATATCAGGATTTGCCCAATGCCCCACAGCTCACACGTGTGGGGTGGGCAGGGAGGAAGCCAAAGCCCAGAGATGGTGTTAGCAGTGAGGGACCCCTGCAATCTACCTTCCCCTTCATGGGAGCCCACAACACTCCCTTACCATGCTGAAGTCCACGCCATTGGTGATGGTGTGTCTCCGGTGTTCTGCACGGCCTCTCTGATGCCTCCGAGTGTCCCCAGCCCCTGGGTGGCCACCATCTCCCTGGGACTGTCCAGACTTTGCATCACCACCTGGAACAGAGGAAGGCATGAGGCCATGAGCTACTTTCAACAAAATCCTCCCCAGGGCCACTTCTGTGAGATGATCTGCAGGGTGGTCTTGCAAGCAGGGAGAGACTGAGCAAACCACCAGCCTGAGCACCTGCTCCCAGCTTTGTCCAGGCAGGACAGGTGTTAGGAATGGCTGACTCAGCTGTGCCAGGCTGGCAACAGACCTCAATGTCATCTGTAGGGAGCAAGCAGCTTCCAGGCAAAGCTGGTCCAGTCCCAGCAGAGGGATATTCATCATATTGCCTGCCCTCACGTGTCCTCATGGGACACCTGGCTTCCACTCAGGTGGCACCAGCTCTGCCAGGAACCCCACTTCTCCTGAAGGCAGCTCCTGCTTGGTGATGGACTTGGCCATGTGGACATCCACTCCAGACACCATGTCCATGATGTAATCATGGAGTAAATCAGGCTGTAGATTCTCCAAAATTTTATTAAAACCCCAACATCCTATCCTGCAAAAGACTAATCTACTACAAACACATGGTGCTGATGCAAATCCATGCATAACCTATTTTTGAAGATTAAGTTCATACTGCCAGGTTCCAGGCTGGATCAGGCACCTCCTGCCTGTCGGCCAGGGCAGGAATTCCCACGGCACCTGCAGTGAAGTCCGTACAAGCCCCAAACTGCCTGCCCTCACCAGAAACCCAGCCCTGCAGCCCCAGCCGAGCCAGCTCTGATCCACTGCTAGCTGAGCTGGTAGAGCAGCACTGTGACACCCCACCGCCCCACAGTGTCAGGGCAGCCAAGGGTGCAGCCAGCACATCCCCGGGCAAGTCTGGGCAGCAGCCTGCTGCTCCTCCCTTCCTGCCCCAGTCCCCAGCCAAGTGCCTAGCACACCCTGTCTCATGCCACCCCCTCAGCCCCACAGCTTCCCAGCTCCCTGCACACAGGTTTCCTCAAGAGTTCCTTTCCCAACCTGGCTTTTCAAGAAGAGCAGCAGGGAGCTGGCAAGTGATGGCAGGCAGCTGGGGAAAAAGCCCTCCTCTCAGGACAGCTCCCCTCACATCTGCCAGGCACCCCGAACCCTTGCACATCCTTCTGCCAGAGCTGCCTGGCACAGGTATGGCACATTCCCTGCTGCAAGCACATGAAGGGCTATGAATAACAGGACAGGGTGGGCTGGCACATTTCTTCCCTCTGCTCCACAAGTTTCCTCAGCTGAGCACATGGACATGACAGAGGAAGGATATGATGCAGGAGAAGGCAGCCATGGCCACAGGAGCCACCCTTCATCTTGAAGGTATGAGGTGTGGGAGCCCTGTATAGGGCTGCCTGTGCTGCCACAGTCACATTGGTTCAGTGACAGGAGACAGGCTCAGGGGGCAAGCAGGCAATGCGACACCTCAGTTTGTCACTTTGTGTCACCGGGGAAAGAAGCCACCATACCATGGGAAAAGTCCTCCTTCTGGTCCATCACAGTATCTCACTCCACCTCCCAGCAAGTACTCTGGCACAGACAGGTCTCTAGCACATCAATGAACACAAAGTCTTTGTGAACACAAAGTCTTTGATATCACCCATCCATCTGCTTTGCCAGCTCCCTTTGGTTTCATACATCCAAATCTATCTGGGAGGAACCCAGCAAGACTGGTATGACCACACACAAGTTGTCCTAGCAGACCTGTAGGATATCCTGCTAAAAAAGCTGAGGAACAGTCCCAAAACCAAGGATACTCTCAACAGTCAGAATCCTAAGGCAAAGCCAGGAGCAATTCTGGTAGGAGCTGCAGGACAAACACACGTTAAAAAACTTTTTGCTGCAGTTACCTAAAGTTACCCAAAGCACAGGCAGGGAGCATTTCCTCCAACTCATTGCAGCTTATGAGCACTGATACATCATCTCACTGCACTTGGTTGGGGTCTTACAGAAGCCACCACATGCAGCTGGAGGCTCAGAGCAGCCTCACACCCAAATAATATAATCTTAGTGGAGACAGGTCTTCCTGGAGCCACAGGCAGCTCCCAGCACCCACCACACATCTCTGCAGCAGAGATGGAGACGTATCCTGCCATGGCACTGCCCAGCTCCCTAGCAGCCATCTGAGGAGAACATCCACCTGTTCAACTGCACCCTGGGAAACCATCTGTGGAAGGGCACACTGGGCAGTTGTGCAGGATCTGGAGCTAAAAGAGATGGAATAACTGAGTTGTAGCATTTTATAAGCTGCTGAATGAACCTGAAACTCAGGCCACTTGCCAGAATATAGCCCTGCAGCGTGGGATGCTGGCAGCAAGGGCTGAAGCACTAACCCTGCCTGCAGGCTCTGGACAGTTATGGAACATCACCCTGTAATGGAAAGATCCTCAGCAAGCAGAAAGCTGCTGCAGTCATCTGCTTGCTCCTTCCCAGGGCAGAGCTTTCAATCTGCTGTCTATTCACCAAGCAGGATTTTTTTCAGGTTTTTCCAGATTTGCACTCTTGATGATAGAAGAATTAGTCTGCTTAATAATATTCCCTTAGATGAAGCTCCAGTGATTAGTCTGGAGGCAAAATGGAAAGCAGAGAACCTCAGTCACAGTTAAAAGTTTCTTCTCCACCCAGAAGAAGGGACTGGGAGGGAGTGGTTGGGAACGGAAGGCAAACCAGCCTGACCTTCCCAAGGTGGAGGAAGTCATTGCACTCAGGTGGTGCAATAACAAGTACCAGCTCCTCACACAGACTTTGTCTCCCTGATCTCAAAGCACTTCACAAACCTAGATAAAGAATTATTACCTACCCAGATAAGCCCAGAAGCCTGGGTTCCTTATAACATCTTCTACTGACTAGCAACAAATCAAGATGCCAGTGAAACAGTCTCCCCCATGCCAAGGTCAGTTTACCACCCTGGAGGGCTCTGGCAGAGCCAGCACGGGGAGCTCAGATCCCAAGGAAAGGGCAGAGTCCACAGGCATGTGCAGGTGAGCTCTGCAGACAAAGCCTGCGACAGCAGAGCACATCGCCGTGGTGCTGCTCTCCCATTTATTCATTGATTAATTATTTATTATTGGGAATAGTGCTGTGGAATGATCTAAACCAAAAAGCTGGCTCAGGTTTTGCATTTTTTATTTGTCCAAACCATGCATGACATCGTGAAGGAATCATTCCTGAGGGCCAGTCCAGTGCAGAGCACACGGCCGCTCCGTGACCGCAGCTTCACCCCAGCGAAGCTGCTCGGCTTCGGGAGTCCCCAGGGCCCAGCCATTCTCCGAGATGCCCAGCTGTGCCACCCACCCCTGGAGAAGCTCAGGACAGACTCTGAGCCAGGGGACAACCACGGACACATTACGGCAAAGCCCTTAATTCCTTCTGTCAGCGCTATAAATAGCCCAGCGCATCGCGAGGGGAGCACAGCCCCAGGCGGACGGCGGCGCTGGGATATTCGCACTGGGATCGGAGTTCAGCGAAGCCAAACTGGGAGTAACAGTAACTTTGGGGGAGTTTTACACCGGCCCTGCGGGAACCGCTGCCTCTGAGCCCAGAGGAGGGCACAGGGGAGCGGGGCGAGCCGCGGGATCCCATCCCGACCTCCGAGCGCCAGTCCCCGGCCCCGACGCTGCCATCACCCCCGCGAGCCCGAAGCCCCCAGTCCAGTGCTGCCACTCACCGCGGCCTCGGGGCTGGCCGTGCCCCGGCTCCCGCTGCCCGCTGCTCTTCCCCCGCCGCTCCTCAGAACAGCGAGGGCTTGGTGGCTTCTCCACGCTCCGCCGCCCGCCGCTGCCACCCTCCACCGCGGGCTCAGCCCCAGACAGGGCCGCCCGCAGCCCCAGGACGAACCTCTCGAAGGTGAGGTACCCGCTGGCCGGCGCCGCCTGCCGCAACCCCTCCATCCCCCCGGCGGGCAGCTCCTGGGCTTCCGCTCCCCGCCAGCGCGACTCGATCTCCCGTAGGTGCACGTAACCCCGCCGCCGGTCATCCAGGATATCGAAAAGAGTTCGCAGGCTCTGCAGAAAAACCCGGGGAAGACCCTCCGTACCGGCGGGGAGCGAACGGTCACCGCGCTCCGGGGCCATCGCCGCCGCTTCGAGCGTTACTCCGAAGTCCGCCCCCGCGCGCCTATTGGCTGGCGACGGGAAGTGCCACGTTCCCATTGGCTGGCGGCGGGCAGGCGCTCCGGCCATTGGCTGAGAGGGAGCACGACAATTTGAGTTGCACGCGGCGCCCCCCCCGCCCTCGGCTCGCGGGTCGCGGAGGGTCCCGGTCCCTTCGCAGGGAAGCCCGGCCCTCGCCTGCGGTCGAGGGACCGCGACAAACGCCAAACCCTTCCTCCTTCTGCCCCCCGCTTTATATACTGAGCATGCTGTCGTATGGTCCAGGATATCCCTTGGGTCCGTTGGGGTCAGCTGTCCTGGCTGTGTATCTCCCCAACTCCTTATGCACCCCCATCCCCCTCCCTGGTGGGGTGGGGTGAGAAGCAGAAAAGACCGTGGGTCTGTACAAGTACCACTCAGCAATAAGAAAAATATCTCCATGTTATCAACACAATATTTTGGTCTCCATATTCTCAGCACAAACCCAAAACCTATCCCCGTAACAGCTACTACGAAGAAAATTAACTCTACTCCAGTCAAAACCAGCACAATTTCTAAAGACTTCAGAGCCAATGTGATTAGTGAACAGGGACAAGGAAAATCCCAGCGATGGCGTTCACTCTTATTGCCACCTTTGCAAACACACTCAAGAAGCGTCAGTCAATGCAGCATCCCTACAGGAGGGGGATGTAGAGCACCAGCACGGAGGAGTCCTGTGTGGTGTACTTGTCTGGTGCCATGGGGGAAATAAATTGAATCCCATCATCCCAGTGCTGTGGTTGGCCACCAGACAGCAGGAGATGGGGTAGAAGCCCAATTGAACCACAGACATGAAAAAAGGAGGGAAAAACCCACCAGTGTTGACAAAAGTGAGAGAAACAGGATTTGGATCTTATCTTTTACGAACTTAATCTGCAATGGCATTGGTAAGAGAATGAGTTTCTCTACTTTACAGGGAAATTTGCTGTGTCTGTTAGATGCAGCAGCATGTTAATCCTAGTGCAAGGTGCTGCCTCCTCTGCAAACCCCCTCGACCAAAGAGTCCATTGCAACACAGCAGACTGCAAAGCCCTGGTGTCACAATTCCCATGTCACAGGCACCTCAGCTTGCTCAAGGGGCTCTGGGCAGCCACGTGCCAGCATATCCAGAGCCCCCACCCTGGTTTGATGCTCATGATGCTGAGAGGAGTGTCAGGGAGCAAGCCTGCTGGAGAAGGGTGATGGCCAGGAAAGGTGATGAACCACTGTCCAGGTGCTCAGGTTGTGACACTACCTGTGTCATGGACATCTCCCTATGCCACAGACACCTCCTTGTGCGATGTGCCAGAGGTGATTCCCTCTAGCTCTGAGTTGGCTTCGAAGGAAGAGGGTGGAATCTACTTGGGGCTCAAGCTCTCCTACCCACATGGCCCTTGCTGTGCTCCCCTTGCCGTCAGATTCCCTGTCCAGGTCAGACTGCATCCAGGTGTCTTCAACACCTTGGTCCTACTTCTGGCTTCTCATTCCATTCTTGCCACTCCTCTTCTCCATGGACACTCAGCCTTTGCCAGCCCCAGGCTGCCAGGTAAATCACAGCAGCCTCTGGAGACCCTCAGGGGAATTTTCTCTACCAAGGTCCTGCTCCAGCTGCTCTCTGTGCTGCAGCTGAGCTGTTCACAGCCTGCTTTTCTTTAATTCATTTATTTTCAGAAATTTCCCGGACCCGTCCTACCTGTTTGAGATCTCTGCTTGGCTTAGCTGTGTTTGACTGAACAGGTTCGCACCTGCTCAGGTAACGGGGAGAAGGAACCAGTGCTTCCCTTTGCTTCCTACTCGAAAAACAAGGCAGTCACTGTGGTGCTGCTCAGCTCTGGCAGCATCAGCACGTGGGCTGTTTTGCTCAGCAAAGGCTTGATCTGCAAAAAAAGGGGGTTTCCTCTGGGTTCCTCCCCCATCTCTGACCTTGCAGGAACAGCCAGGAATAACAGGGAGAAATCAGAACGACCTTAATGTCTTGTGTCCAATCTCTCTGCCTAGCCAGTCTATCCCACCAGGAAAGTGAACCAGAGATACCAGAAACAACTCCTGGTATTTACTGTATCTGCAAGTTCAGCTGAAATACTGTCGCTGCTGTCCATGCGGAGCTTCCTGCTCCAGCACAGGGAGCTGGGACACAGCTGCTGAGGGCAGCTCTGCTCTTGTTGTGTTTTCTGTACCAGAGTGCCCTCGACAAGCTGCTTTGAGACAGGCTGACATTTCCATCCTCAGGGTGGCCCAGTGGATGAAGTTAGGGAGATTTTGGATATTCTTGGAAAAGACTTTTGGGGGGTTTGGTTTTTTTTAGGGGAGGGTTTATTTTCTCTCACTATACAGTTTATCTTGGGGCCGGCCCAGACTCTTCTGACTAAGAGAGATGTCTTTGTTTTTATATAAACAGTGTAGTTATTCAGCTCTCCTTCCTTCAAGCTACTGGGAAGCACCAGTTGCCATTCAGACCTGGCCCAGCCCTCCCTCTCTGCTGGCCTTTCCTGATGGATAAAGGTTGGTGGTTATGTAGGCACCACGTGTGTGGAAGGACCTGCACTCATTTGCACACTAGGCAGACAGGGAATGCAACCACAGCAGGGAGAGATTTCATGTAAAGGGGAGCAGAGCAAGGAGGTTTCAAAACCCCAAGGCTCTTCTGAGCAGAAGCTGTGTCAAGTCACATAAAAGAAGAAACAGAATGTGAAACTGAAGCTTTGACAACTCTCAGGGATTCTTCCCGATCTAATGGTCACATCTGGATGGGGTCCAGCTTCCCTGACTCCAGTCACATGCAGGGAGGTGGCTGTGTCTGAGTTGCTGTCTGTCTTCTCATGTTCTCCTACCCAGCTGGGCTCTGACTGCAGACAAGACGGCTACTGTGAGTAAGGGGCAATCACAGCCTGTGGGCGAGGATTTTACTATGCTCATGAGCACAAAGTTCAAACAAAGTTGTTCTTTGGCATTTTAGTTTGATTTATAGTGTCCTCCTGCTCTTGACTTCTCAGTTCATGCGCTGCCCGCAATTCCTGCGGCGCCGCGGCTGGGGCGAGCCAGCAGGCGGCTCCGGGAACCTCGTGACCCGCGAGCGGCGGGGAGGGGTTCCGGGGGGCGGGACGGCGTCTCTGGCC
>VZRS01010628.1:232994-245157 GCA_013398055.1 Ifrita kowaldi | reverse complement strand
GCCCTCTGCCGGGACCGGGGCCCGGCGGACTCGCTCCGCGACCCGGGGCGGGACGGGCAGGGCGGGCGGCGCGGGAGCCGCTCCCTTCTCCGCCCCGTGCCCGCCGGTGTGGGAACCGAGGTGCCTGTCACAGAATCACAGGAGCGGTCAGGTTGGAAGGCACCACAGTGGATCATCTGGTCCAACCTCCCTGCTCAAGCAGGGTCATTCCAGAGCCATAGCACAGGATTGTGTCCGGGAAGTTGTTGAGTATCTCCAGTGAAGGAGACTGCACAACCTCTCTAGGTAGCCTGTTCCAGTGCTCGGTTACCCGAGCAGTAAAGAAGTTCTTCCTCGTGTTCAGGTGAAACTTCCTGTGCATCGTTTTCTGCCTGTTGCCTCGTGTCCTAATGGTTGGCACCACCAAGGAGAGCCTGGCTCCATCCTCTTGGCATCCTCCCCCTAGATATTTGGGGCTGACTCTCTCCTTTTGCATACAGTGCCCGCTGGTTTGGGAGCAGAGGCTGGAGGGAGCTCGGGGAGAGGCAGGAGGGCAGCAGCCTGAAGTGGGTGTCCTGCCAACCCCTCCTCAGCGAACCGCGAGGGCCCCCAAAGGAGCCCCCTGCGCTTGGGCCGACCTCTGCCCTGTCCTCTGCTGGAAGACCGGTCCAGCCACTGATGGTCTCCCACCCCACTGAGATGTGCCAGAGCTGTTTCCCATTATAATTTTATTCGCATTCTAGGGAAGATTTTTCTGTGTTTTCAGCCCCTCGTGCTCTGCCCACATGCCCAAACCAGAAGACCATGAAAATCTTTCACTGGGGAAATCACTCCAGCAGATGCTGAAGTTTTCCAACCACAGACTGATT
This sequence comes from Ifrita kowaldi, assembly GCA_013398055.1. Classification (NCBI taxonomy): domain Eukaryota; kingdom Metazoa; phylum Chordata; class Aves; order Passeriformes; family Cinclosomatidae; genus Ifrita; species Ifrita kowaldi. The sequence continues at coordinate 244,309 of VZRS01010628.1, read as the reverse complement.
CGAAGGGCTTGGCCACGATGACAATCTAATCCAAACCCATTTGTGGCCTAAAATTTCCCCTTATCTTTCTTACTTTCCTTCACATGACATCTCCCTCTTTTACTCCGCATCTCCATTACTGGTGGTAATTCATAATTCCTTCTCTTTGGAGCTCAGAAACGAGGAGAGGTCCATCCCTTCTTCTGCCTTCTCCCAGATTTCTCTATGCTGTGCACCAACCGCACCTCTCTGGGTGCTTCTGAATTCTCCGATTTCTCAGCATTTGGGGAATTATCTGTATCCATACAGAACAGGCACAGAATGCAACCAGATTCGTAGCATCTTGCCCTGATGTCTGTGGCTGCGCAAGGTTCGGGGTAATTTTGGCAGATGGAAAAGCTCCTCAACTTTACAGTTCTGCTTTAAAATGCCTGTCACCTCACCTGACAGAACAATCGTCCCTTGGAAAATTACTGGCGAATCTGAAAAGTGATGTAACTGCGGAGCTACTGCTGCACAGCAGTGTGCAATTAGCATGGGCATTATAAGTGATTGCTTATTTTTACATCTGTATAAACTTTGTCATAAAAGGTTTGAATGGGAGGTTTTTATGTCAGGGATATTTGGTAATGGAGCAGTTCATGGGCAAAGCTATTTCCCCTCTTTAGAAAGTTCACTGGGAAGAAATCTCTGAACACTTTTGTGTCTTTATGTATTTTGAATGTTCCAGTGCCAAGTTCTGTGAGATTCTGACCAATTTCAGTTGAGAATATAGCCTCTAACTTTTTAGCACTTTCCCCCAATATATCTTAAAATATGCGTATATACTTACTGAGGGGGGAAAAAAGGTTGGTAAGAGTAACTTTCTTGCATTCATAGCGGCATACAGTGAGTCAGAACAGAAAAGAATGTCAAGAGCAGTGTGGATTCCCTGAGCAGAAATGCTACCTTCTCTAAGGAGGAAAAAACCCCACAGCCAAAACCCAACAAAAACCACCCCAAGCCTATCTTTCCATACACCCCATTCTCTTCAAATCTTTTGGAATTTGATTTGTCTCATGTAGGATTAAAGTCATGATCTAACATTGCCAAGAGTGAAGTTAACTTAGTAAACAAAAATATAAGTATTCGTTCTTTTCTATGTTTTTCAGGCATTATACATCCTTATTGCACCTTCATCTTGAAAGGCAAGGTAAAGAGTGTGCCTGCAGTCACCCCACCTTTTATATTTTAAAATATGATGATATAGTGGCACCTCGCAGGAGCAGAAATTAATCAGATGCAGAGGAAATGTGACTTGGTTGTCATGAACAGGCATCAGCAATCTGATTTATCTCATCATTTCACAACCCCAAAGAGACATCACCTCTGTCACACTTGCTTAATTTCCTAGTCCAGCTATGTGGGCTACTGTTCCAGTTGTACTAGTTGGAAGGTACATCATGTTATTATGACGTCTCAGTCATGAAAGCAGCTGCTTACCAAGGGTTTTGGGGGACTTTTACCCCGAGGATTCATTCAGCCCTGGACTGTAGAGGAACTTCAATGTCTCCCAGGTCTTCTTGTTGTCAGACTCCCTCCATGCCACAGAGTGGAAGGGCCGTGAAAGCCCTTGTACAAGATTTGTACTGCAGATAGGTGAGTGTTTGGGAACTCCCAACCTGGGTCAGTGTGTGCATTTTTTAATGAAAAAAAAAGCAAAAATGAAGTCCTGCTTTAATTATATGGAATTGTAATTATAGCCAAAACTTTCAGAGGGGGAGGAGACCTCAGTGCAATTTTTCTCTTCTCCCAGTTTACCATTAGATGGCAGCGAAAAGCTCTTCTCAAAGCTGCCACCGGCTCAGACTTCCCTCACAAGAGGCTTTGCTCAAGCACAGATCAGTCATACCTGTCTCTGAGCAGGATGTTCTTTAAGCTGCTTTCAGGTGATTTGAATTTTTTTTTTTTAATATGACACCTCAGCAACATACAGTCAAAAGTTTCAGCTTTGGTAAGAAACAGCAATCGTTCATTTCTGGCAGATTCGTGGTGGTCTAATTTTTTTTTTTTGTTTAATTAGTCTGATCAAGATGTGTTCTTCTTCCCGTGGCTATTCTCATGGAATTGCTTATTTTTTTTTTCAGTGGAGTAATCTCCTCTCTGGGAAGGGTAATTCCTCTCTTGTTTGGTTTTCATTTTGTGCATTTCAATATACTCCCTATGCCATTCACTCACAAGGAGATTAGTCTTTTAGGTTTGGTAGCTCAGAGAGAAAATTCTCCGTAACTTTTGACCTGGATGTTGGAATCTGTAACTGGGAATTCCCTCCCCACTGCCTAGGGTTTTTTGTTACCTTTGTTTTCCTGCAAGGTCAGTCAAGTGACAGCACTGGATCTGCTGACACTCAGTGCATCTCAACATAAAGAGCCCCATGCTGCCATTCGAGTGCTGGGAGTAGCTGACTAACATTCTGCAGTGCACATCTCACCAGATTACTTGTCTCTGCAGATTTAGCTTCAGCATTGCATTGTTGAGACCACACACTTTTTAAGTTACACTGCTTATTTCAAGGTGAGAAGGTGACTGGACAGTGTTCTATGCATATTTATGCTGCCTGGCCAAACAGTGTCCCCATAAGAGCATCACCTTTAAGTTTGTCCGTATTCATTTGAATAATGAGCTTCCTGACTGCTAATTCACCTCTTCCCAGTGTCACACCTATTGTAACTGCTTAGATGTTCTTTTTTCTTAGTCCATAGCCTAGAGACAATTCCTCTAGCTGGTTACTTGCATCCCATTTGTGACCAAATAATTCTATCATCTCTTTTTTCTAAATCCCCTCTCTGAAAAATAATCTTTCATGCAGCACAAGCTCCCTTTCTAGCCCTTCCAGTGCTGCCTTTTCGGTTGGCACGCTGCTCTAAACTTCCCTTTCTCATGCATTTTCCCATATAATCTACTGTACCATCTTTTACTATAAAACGCTGTGTGTTTTATAGTAAGAAATAATATCTCTTTAGGATACCTTTAATGTATCCAGCTTCTATCCCAGTACACTGAAACTTGGCTGTTTCTCTCTACTTACCAACTCTTTCTGTTGCCATTTCATCTCTTGTGATAACAACTGCATTATGAACTTCTGTCCATTTGTTCCTGCAGCCACACTGGCGTCCTGCACAGAGAATCCCTTTCCAGAAGTGAGCAAGGTTTCACAAAGCACCTTTACTTGCAGTTTACTTATTCCTTGAAAACCCATCTTAGACATTAGAGATAGGTAATTAGAGGAGTAAGGGAAGGTGTATGAGTTTCAGGTATTGTTTTGTATTTCTTTAAGTGATGGAGATATAGCCACTTGTTAACGTAGCATTCTCTCTTTTTTTCCCCATCCTTTTCACTACCCGACTAATCTGGCTTTTGTCTTCCTATTGTCTTTTAAAGTAGGAGGCCACGTTGAGCCATAATAAGAAAGAAACTGGAGGCGGGCAGTGCAGATTGCTCTGACCAGCACTGAAGAAGTGGTAGAGGCCACTCCATCAGTCAGAGCATGGTGAACCACCTAAACCAGAAATACAGTGCTGCCTTGCCAGTGAAAACTGGTGTTACATCAGTGGTTAAGCAAATGGGAGGAAAACAGTGAGTAACTTCCTTCAGTCGCTTTGGTATTAAATCCAGCTACACCAAGATTAAAAGCTCTGCAGTTTCACTGCTAATTCTTTAATTTCCCTGTTTGGTGAGAGGTTTGCAATGAGATTTGTTTGGTTGTTTCCCCCTTGCTTTCTTGTTTGCTAATTGTCTAAAACACAGTAATTTTTTGGTAGGAAAAGTTATTGTGCTGTTTCCTAAGACGGGCTTTGAGACTTTCATTCATTCTGTAGTGAACGTGTTCAGGTCCTGCTGGTGTTGGTTGCTATAGCAACCACTAACAGTGGATGGCAAATGCAATAAAAAGCAAAGTAAATCAATTAAGCATTCATTATTTTAACCTTATTTATTAGCCATAAAACAACATAGTCCATGAGCAAATGTTAAGAAGTTTGAATTATTTGTTTACTTCTGTGTTTCCTCTGTATTCTCCTCAGATTAATGTCTTTAGTTATTAGAAAATAATGTTCTCTTCTCTAATTGATAGTAACTAATTCAAGATATACATATGCAAGTTTAGCATTATTAATTTCCAGGGGGAAATTTCAATTGTTCTTCCATCTGTGTATAATTAAGGTTTCCTTAAAACAAGCAAACAAAAAGCCCCAAACAAAACCCAAGTCAACAATGTTTTGTGTCAGGTTTGCTTTTAAAAGCAGAAAAAAGGCTATGCAAAGCACTTCAGCTTCCATTGTGACTAAGGGACCAAGTTTTCTTGATTAGCATTTATAAACAGAAAAATTTATCTGTTTCAATGAACCCTTGAGACACACACACCCACCCACCCACATAAAGAAATAATATCGATAAAGGTGCAATAAGGAGGGATAGAATGTCAGAATAATATTACTTGGTGTCAAGGCTGCCACACCCTTTCACAATGTCCAGCTCCAGAGGTGTAAAAGATGTGTAAATCACATAGTAGGAAGATCTGGGATGATTTATCTCCCAGGGAAGCGTGTCCTTGCAACACTAGCTGTTTAAACACTGGGTGTTCTCAGCGCTGCGTGACCACTCCTTCTCTGCACCTTGCATAATGATACCCTGTGATAAAGTATTCACCATTTAAAAGATACATGAAGTCTTAACACTCCTAGTGATACATGATACATGTTTCCTTTCAGCTGTTCATCTTTTCAAATCCCAGACTAGTCCATTTTTCTATTATGAAATGGAAAGAAGAGCTGATCTACTTACACATGTTTTAATCCTATTTGTTCTTATTTTGGCTTATAACTGTGTCTTCACATCCAACTTTAGATTTTCCTGTTTATCAGATTTCTCCATGGTTCATTCTCATTACTTTGTTACCTCTGCCTGTCCTCTACTCAAACTAGAAATTACCCAGAAAAGGTTACAAAAGAATAAGCCCTCCAGGATGCCATGCAGCAGTCACGACTAGGAATGAATTCTGACCCTGGGTACTCCATCTCTTTTCATATAGACTTTCTTCTTGATAACTGTGGGTAAAAATCAGCCCTGCTAAGTGGCAAAGTGAAGGCAGCAAATAAACAATGACAACAAAAAGCCAAGCCACAAAACCAAGGAAACAATATGGAAGCAGAAGTATACAAGATTCAAATTGCAAGTTACAGATGTTCAACATTTCTCAAAAGAAGATAAAGACTTCCACTGCTATCAGAAAAAAAATGCTTCATATGCAGGGCTGAAGTAATAGTAAAATTGTAAAGTGTCAGGGACAGAAGAAATCCCAGCAGTCATAAATTAATGATGATGATTAAAATGACTAATAAGGATGCAGAGATTTTCAGTGTATATTTTTTCATTTGTTTGGAAAGAAGCACAGTGAAGTAGCAGTGTAGTATGAGGATAACTAACTTTTTATCCCCAGGTAAGAGAGGTAATGCAGAATATCAAATCCACTGGAAGAAATCACAGACTTACAGAGCTGTGCTCAAGATAATGGTAAGAAGAACTTGGCTGCAATAATTGCAATTACCAATAAGTCTTATCATAGAAGGAAAATTCAGGGAGATGGGAGAAGTGCTAACATTGCACTGTTGCTCAAGAACTGGCGTGAGATAATCTCGAAACTGCATCAAACCACAAACAAAACAAAAAAGCTGTGAAAAATTATTCTTTCTAAGCTGCATCAATGGAGTTGTTGAATGCTGAAGTCTCATCTTGAGTAGAGTGTGCTATTTTGGAATACATGATCTAATTAAGACAGATTTGAGAGAGTACAAAGGAAAGTGACAAAAAAGCATAAAACTCCTCTGAATAAAGGTTGAAGGAACTGAATCTGTTCCTCAAACTACAGGAAAATATAGTGGCAAATGTCAGAGCGTATCATTTACACTCTTTTGGTAGTCAGTGAAGAGATGTCAGCATCTCCAGGAAGTGATTAATGTGTTTCAGGTGTCTGTGTTGAAATGAGATTAATTACATCATAGAAGCACTTGTTTCCTTTGATCATCTCTCAAGGGTTTCCAGGGAGACTCACTGAGATGTAGATGGCTGCTGTCATGCGACCCTTCCTTCCTCCTCTCAGTGCAAAGTGTCTGACGTTTTCAACCAGTAAACACTTTGTTACAAGTCTGGTCACCATTACTATCCATGCACTTTACTAGGCAATGCAACAAATCTTTGCAATGCAATGCAAACTTGAGAAATATTCTGCAAAGATAGTTTGGCAAACAAACAGGAGGCCTGTGGGCCATGGAATACACTTCACTGCTTTTTTTCTGAGTATAATGTTTAAACTTCCCTCAAATCAGAAGATGGAATAAATGATCTTTGATCATTCTTACTTCTTCATGTCTGCAGACCTGTTATCTGACATTATGCCTCATGAGTGAAGGAAAGGTCTGTCTTGGTTTTGTCCTATTCCAAGTAGCATGATCCCAAACAATTGCTGAGCATGATTCAGGGGTTGGCCCAGGCCACGGACAGCTACCTACCAATAGGCAGTTTAGACTTAGCCTCCATTTGCTGGAGACTGGGAGAGTTTAATAGGGTGGACAGGGTTAGACATGCCAGTTGGCCTGAAGGCCAAAGAACAGGCTCTGCTACCATTTAATTTGTTTGTATTGATGTCACCCAAGAGTTTGTTTGACTTAGGGAGAAAGGTGTGCTTTCAAGCAGGTCTGAAGCCACACCTGATTGTGTAAGCTGACACCATCCCTTGGAGTCAAAAGATCCACGGGCATTAAAGCAGCAGCCCCTACACATTTCTTCTTGAGACTGTTTCTGGAATCTCAATTTCTCTTCTGCTCAAACTTCCAGGCTTATGATTCCAGGTCTGGAAATCATGACTTTACTTACTTCCATAACAATACCTCTAACTAACCAGCCCAAGGCTTTTGTCCCAGATCAACACAGAAGGGAAACAGTGCCACTGCTGGAATCCTGGCTCTGCATCATGGCAGCAAGGCCCATGTCTGAAGACATGTATGATTGAATCTAATCAACATTTATTACCAATAAATGGAGATTTACAGTACCACCAATCATGCCTTCCATTAAAAGCTTTGCTTATATACATTTAATATAAACCCTCCACTGGAAGAGGAAATGCAATCCTCAATATATTTTCCAAGTTCTTACCCAAGACACATGCCAAACAGCTTTGTCCGGTTGTCTAAAATCAGTTTCAACCAGTCCCATCAGTATCTGAGTCTTGTTCTGCAATGACAGTGAATATGCAACTGTAAGAAAGGTGCTTCAAAATGTCTGGCAAATTCTGATTATATGGCTGGAGCCGCTGCAAGACAGGTCCTTTCCACTCAACAAGCAGCAAGAGAAGGGCCAACCTGACTAATGAAATGTTAGGAAACATTAGGAAATATTGACATGTGAGTTTCTCAAGGCAAAACCATATGCTAAAAATGGATATCAAGGAAACATATCACCAGATGATGTCAGCTTAGATCAGCATTTGTGGGCTACTTGATGAACACTGCAAAAATGGATTTCTCCAAATCTGTGTTTTGAAAAAACATCAGGTTCTAATACATAAATACACAACAAGTTCACAGGTGGGTATTAACTAAAATAACTCATTATATGGCTCGGGTGAGTACTGAGAGCTGCAGTAGCCTGAGCTTGAAATGGGTGAAGACACTGAGAGGAGCCACAAGTTCTAACATATGAGTACTAAGTTCTAGTCTATGCACAACCAGGGAGAGTGAAGAGGTTGGGGAGGACAGGATCCAGTGATTCTCACTGGCAGTTGATGCTCCTAAAATATTTCAGATGGATCAAGATTAGCATCTAAAAGGTAAGAGTAAGTTAATGGATAAGTCAAAATTATTTCTCATTAATTCCACTTAATGCTCTGACTACACTTATTTTGCTAAAGCTTTTTATTTAAATGTAATGTATTTGAGTAAATTACTTATATATCTTGTAGACTTCTTCTCTGCCTCCTTTTATAGACAACTGTTGGGTTTTTTCTGCCAGTTGTTTTAGCTGATCTTGTTTTCCAGTGCATTATGCAAAGCAGCACAAGTTTTGCTTCTGCTCACTGAACTAAAAGCTATTGCAAAATTCAGTCAACTTAAGACTCACGGGTTGAATATACATATGAACTTGCATTTAACTCAAAAGATCAAGGTAATTTTCTCCCTTCTCTTTGCTAACCTTTCTTATCAAAAATTATGTATTTAACTGGGAGAGGTGCTGAGTACTAATCTGACCTACAGAAAAAGCTAAAGTAAGCAGAACACTGGGGATTTAACAATATTTAACACTGTATCTCAGCATGATGAGAACTAAGAGCACACTGGTATCAAAGGGTGTTCGATTGAGGGAGTGTATTGTCTGTTCTGAAAGAAAAATATCTGAAGTTCCTTTTGGCCACCAGATAGCAGTACTTCACTTTGTATGGTTCTCAGCTCACAGCATTCCTTGCCTTGTCGAAAAATCCATATATTGGATTCTGGACTCTTGCTCAGACATATCTTTTGCAGACTTCATGATAGACTTCAGCTGAAAAAAAAAAAAAAAAGATTTTGGAATTAGGAATGCAGGTGATTTATGTGTTCAGGAGGAATCAAGAACATTGCAGCTTTCCTGAATGGGGAAAGTTGGTTGTATAAATCTAATGGAGTGCAGGCATTATAATCTCCAATGACAAAACTTTCAATGAAAATCTTGGGCTTAAAATATTTTTAGCATTTCTCCCTTGCTGACAGTGCCTTTCCTTATTTGTATTAGTATTTCAGTAATATTTCAGAAAGGCATCTTTGTGGCCTCAGAACATAAACTTTCTGTAGTTTTATAATTTCAGTAATTTATCATTTCTGCCAAGTGTTTTTAAACCTCTGCATTTTTCTTTATTTTTAAATAGAGGAACAGACTTTACAATATTTTTAGCAAAACAAGATACCCTCATTTTCACTGAAACTTGTTAAAACACCAGAAGTGCAATACACTGTTTAATCATCATCATCATAATAATAATAATAATAATAATAAGTTGTATCATGCTGTCTTGGTTCATATCACCTTACAAGAACTGTGCATTGTCCTCTTTTATTACAGTTACAGTTCAAGGCAAGTTGCACAGCTAGAGAGAATGGGAAAGGCCATCTGTCTGTTATTTCCTCATTCTCATCTGTCCTGGTGTTGACGTTTAAGTATCTCAGCTGCTGCTTCAACCTGGAACAGCCAGTTATGATCCCTACAGGATCATTCAACAGCTGTATCACTTCCTTTTCTCCCAAACAAGATGGGAGAGATAATAATGGAAACGATCTCTGTCAGTTTTACACGAGAATATTCTTTGCTTTAGCTATTGTAGAGCCCTAACTGGATTCCCTTCATTTTTTATTTCCTTCATGGAATCTGGTGTCAGAATCATGTGAGCCCTGACTTTACTGCTGTGATTCAAATGACCTCTCTCACAGGGAATTTCACTTTTCTGTGGTGTTAGGCTTATCTACTGAATGAAAAGGTGACCTTCCCTCCCATTTGTGATTCATTTAACTGTGACAGCCAAAACTAACTGTTTGCAGGGGAAAGTAGTGATAGAAATGTTTTCAGCTTTGTCACTCCTCTGTAGTTTTAAGTCCACCACAGTTCTCTTTTTTCTCTCCTTGTATCTCCATAATCATGAAAACCCATCTTCTGGCATCCAGCTTTCAGGAGACAACCAGTGAATGTTCAGAGACATAATTTGATGAATTTGATGACTGTTCCCATAGTTACTCTATTGATAGACTATGTCTCTTATAGTTAAGAACTGGACTGTGACTACGATCAGAATGAGGGAAATGTTGCTTCAAAAGTCCTTCAGACGTAGCATATCTCTGAAAAGCTCTCTTGTCCTGGTAATAGAATGAGGATTGATATTTTGGGTGGTACAGCTTACGAAATGCCTTTATTTCTGGAAAAATAAAATAACTACAGCTTTGTTGGGCATTCTGAAGGAATTAATGTAAGACTTAGTTTGGAACAATGTATTCTTATCCAACACAAGTCCCAGCAGCCGGTTCTACAGCGCATCTCTCCATGTGTTCTGTGCTTTTGGACTGAGTTCTAGCAATGCCTTTGGAAACTCTTCAAAAGCAGTCCAGCCTCTGAAGATAGCCAATGAGTTATGTAGTGCTGGACTTGGGTATCTCTTCACACTTTGTTCTGAGATAAACACAGACCTATCCAATTTTGAAACCTGTTGATTTGTCTGAGCCAACAGAAAATCTTGCTCTTCTTTTAAATAGAAATAACTGCTTTGTGACAATAGAATCAGCACATTGGTGTGTCTTTTTTGTAGTTTATAAAGTGGACATAGACTATTTTTGTTCAGTTGTCCATACACTGAGACATCTGAAAGATTGTGCCAGGGCCTCACCAAATCAATCTTTAATCGGTTAGGGGGGGAGATACAATATAAGTGCAGCATTTACTGTGCCAGAAGGTAGAACCTCACCTACACAGAGGCTACAGCTGGAAGAACTTTGTGTTCCACTTGTTACACAGGTTTCTTTAAAGAATAATGGTAATAATAAAATATTTAGATCCAAAGAGTGCTTGAAATTGCAACCTGTGGTCTGAAGCCTGAGCACTAATGGTGAGGCAGCTCTGAACAAGATGGGATCTTAACTCCTCAGCTTTTCATCCACTGCTCCCACCATTTAGAAATATTTACAGCCGCCTTTACCTTTCCTTCTCTCACTCACGATTTAATTTTTTTAATGGAAAAAGGCTGGTGTTTTCGTAAACATAAGCGTTTCTCTGGAGTAACTGCAGCTCAAAGCGCCACAGCCCTGTGCCAGTCCCTCCATACCAGAGCACGACGCCGGCACTAGAGAGGGGCCAGCGCCTGTAAGAACCACAGGGGGCAAGCAGAGCTCCCGGGTCTGTCGGAGAGGGGCCGGCAGGTCCCGAGCCGGGCCGGGGCAGCGGAGCCGGCAGCTGCGCGGGACGAGGCGGCGGCAGCGACTTGCGGGGCCCCGGCGGGCACGGAGGGCGGGAGCAGAGGTGTGGGGCGGAGGAGGAGGGGGAAGGCGGCGGCGGGGCGTCACGGGAGCCCTCGCTGCTATAAAAGGGCCGGGTGCGGCGGAGCGGCGCATCCCTCTCGCCCGCAGCCACAGCGGCAGGAGCAGCTCCAGCATCGCGGCGGGACAGCATCAGATGGGCATGGGGACGGCGCTGGCGGCGCGGCTCGGCCTGGGGCTCCTGCTCCTTGCCCTCCTCCTTCCCACGCAGGTGAGCCCCGGAGCAGCTCGGCGCTTGCCTTCCGCCGGCCC
>VZRS01010628.1:216018-232917 GCA_013398055.1 Ifrita kowaldi | reverse complement strand
TGGCGAGGGGCGGGTTTCTCCCGAGAGGAACTCCCGCTCGTGTGCGCCATCCCGGAGCCCGCCCGGCGCCCCGCGGGCGGCCGTGGGTGGCGGGCGGCTCCTCCGCCCTGGGGCGGCGGCGGCGGGCGAGAGGAACGAGCCCGGGCAGCCGGGGCGGGGATGGGCGCGGACGGGCGGCGGGGCGAGCCTGGAGCCCTGGGATGGGCAGTGGCGGTGCGGTGGATTGTCCCGGTCAAATCAAAAAAGATGAAGTTAGAGTTCGCCGCCCTTTTTTCCCCTCGGGATCCTCGAGGGAAAGCCGCGGAACTGTGGTGTGAGCGGCAGCTGAGCGCTCCTTCCCTCGCTGGTTAGAGGGAGAACGATCCCTCCAAACCGGGGAGATCGCCGGGAAAGCACGAGTGTTGCAGCGGGAGCCGGGTCTGACCCTCCCCCCGCCAAAGCTGCGGGGCTTTGGGTCGGGTTCTGGGCTCGGCTCCCGGCAGGAGTGGGAGGTTTAGGGGCTGGAAGCAAAGGCGCCAGCCTCTGGCTGCTGCGCTGGCCGAGCCTTGCCCTTGGCACAAAGGTAATGGATGCAGGAGCAATCCGCTTCTCTTTAAGCGGCCAAGGCGAGCGGGGCTCCCAGATTCCGTATCGGTGTGTTGTTCCTGGAGACCACCTCTTCAAAAGGGTGAAAACCAAAATATCAGAAAAATAAACAACAACGGCATTGCTGGATGGTGTTCCCTCCTCCTCTCCTCTCCTCTTTGTTTGCAAGGAGGGGCATTATCCCTACTCCATTGTGCTCAGTGGAGTCTTGCCCTTGGCAGTGATGAGAGGGAGGATCAGACCCTTTGGGTTACCGGTATTTGTCACATTCACGTTGAGAAAACCTCTGGGGTCCCATCTACTGTGACGTTGTGGAACTTGGCTATAAGCCTATTCTCTTCAGGGGAAAAAAAAAAAAAAAAAATTGAGAAACTCGGTTTTTTTGTCTAAAACCAAGAAAACTTTCAAAATACGTAACCAAGAGTGGAATGATGGTGGAGTCTTTGTATGAAGACTGAAAAAAAATCCAGGGCAGGTTGGGACTTGCCTTGTACGTTATTAACTCAGCAATTCATTATTGATCACTTTCAGACCGGTTTCAACAGAAACTTCAACAACAGCGATTTTTATCCTGCAGTCCTAAATTGCTTCCAGCATGGTGCCGGTTGCCAAAAATTCCAACTACCAGAAGCTTTACACCATCCTTACGTTTTTCTATTGTATGCTTTTTTTAAAGTAGAAAATACTGAAAGAAAGTGCTTATGCACTTTTCTAATAAATTTAACATTGACTTCATAGCTTCAGTATCGAGGGATGGATTTTTTTTTTATTTTTTTTTCTGCTAATCTGTTTTCTCAGCAGCACTAGAAACGTGAGAAAATAAGGACACCTTTTGTGGACAGAATTACTTATTAAACTAACTAACCTCTTTTAAAAAAAAATGTTTTTACTTGAATTAACTCTTAAGAGCTTACCAGAATGCTCTGGTAGAATACAAGTTTGCTGCCATGGAGTTGAAGCCAAGCTTTCTGCATTATGCTCATTTTTGGGGAGGAGATAATGGGATTCTTGCTCTTGTTTTTTATCCTTGTGTTTCACATGCTTTTTTTCATGGAAATAAAAATTCTTTAGGTTACCTTTGGAAGTTTTTCTGTGCATGTGTAGAAAATAGCTTGATATTGAAGTTGCACAGAGTGCAAGTTTTTGTTCTGTCCCTATAATGCAGAGTTATGAGGGGGAAAGGGTATTTTTTTATTTTGCTTTCTGTCAGCATTTTTAAAATTTGCTAATATATGGTCTTTTCACTGTGCTTTTTTTTTGTATGTTCTAGAATGCTGATAGATTGTGATTTAATCAGTATGGTTTCATTGTTCTAACTTCTGCAGTTCAGTGCTACCACAGCAAGATAAGAGAGGCTGAAATATTAAATCCACTCACATAAAGCCCCACCATTGCTTCAAAGGAAGCCGCAAACCAGCCCCAGAAACAATATCAATAGATTCTTGACCGTTGTTTCCTCATATTTTTGTTTGTGGCTTAGTCTGAAAAGGCAGACTGCAATTCATGCAGTTGTTTGAAAGCCTTTCTTATCCTAAGATTTGTCTTTACATAGCTCTCTATTTGCACTTTTTTTTTTTTTTTGGTGAGGTTTTAGGAAACCTATTTATCTTCTAATTTAGGGAAGGATTTCCATAAAGTAATAGTTATGTAAAAAGATTTAGAAAAATATTAGATTTAGTTCTTTAACAAATCCCACACGTGCGATTCAAAATGTCCTTAACTGCACAATGAAAGGCGTGAGCATTTTGTATATATCATCTGAGTGCTGTGACTGACTGGGGCTACACAGTGTTCATTGCTACTAATCTGTTTCTGATTTTTCAAAAAAGACAATATAACCCTTTTTGTTACTTCCCCTCCTCTCCACATTCTAGATCTACTGTGGTCCCAATGGAACAAGTCCAACACCTTCAAACAATTCTTCAGCAAGTTCCACTTCTCTGTCAGCTTTCACAAATTCAGTGAACAATACCACCACTCATGGACATGGAAATTCTCTTCACTCAACCACAAGCCTTTTTTTCATTCTCTCAGTTTCTCTTCTGTATTTTTGCTGTTAAGAGACTCTGGCATGGAAATGGCTACCACTCCCCACCCTGTTTCCTGAACCACCTGAGATGGCTAGATCTCCAACCCAGCATGAGAAGAAATCAATCCAAACTCCACATCAAACCAGCTTGGTTCCACTCCATACTCAAATTAGTACCAGTCTGACCTAGAGAAGCACTCAGTATTCTGACTTTCAAAGCTGACCAGTGTGAAAAGACCAGCTTCAGTGAGGAGGTAAAATTATGAGCTCTTTCACCAAATGAGTTGGAATCTGAAAAACAAGATGGAAGCCAAAAGAGACAGTACTGACAAACCCAATTTAAAGCTGAGAAGAAATGCAGTATCTTATAATAAGGATGGATAATAACACTCCATGAAGAAAAAAGGCTAGAGAGTTGATCTACCATTTAGAATAAGGACTTGAAGAGTTTTATTTTTTGTTTAGGTTCCAAAAAGTCAACAGGCTCATAGAACCCCCTAGAAAACACAGAAAAGCTCAAATTATTCTGTTTCTTGCACAGCCTATATGGTTATAACTTATGGATATTAGGATGCATGAAAAAGAAACAACATCAGTAAGAAGGGTTTCTTCTAGATTTCATTTGTATGAAATTGTTACAAGGCTAAAATAGAATAACAAATTTTTGTAAAAATCCTCTTACTTAACCCCTGATTCCTAACCAAATGGTTAGCCAGGCAGGGCTAGTTTTGAAATAGCTAAAACCCCACCAGTTTTCATAAGAGTGGAATTATTTATGGTGGGAATTTGAATTTGACATTTTATTTAAATTGTTTGTATATTAAACCATATGTGCCAGAGAAAGGAGGTGTGGAAACATTAGAAAAAGTACCAGGAGCTTTTTGTAAATGAAATTCAGAAAAGAACAAACAAACAAAAAAGTCAATGGATGTATGTCTCCTCTTTCCTTTATTTCTCCTCCCAAGCTCTACAAGTTGTGTTAAGTTTTTTTGCTCCTGGAACTTTCCTTAATTATGAAGGATTTATGAAATCTTATGAGTAATGTTATAGTGCTGCTTTTTTTTTTTCTTTTTTTTTTTGGCACAAGGTGAATAACTTACTGTTTTTGAAGAGTTTTAATTGTGATAGTCTACTTTAAACCTGGGCTAATATTTGTGGTGGGGAGAAGGAATGGGGAGAGGAGCAAACCGCCAAAGAAAAAGAAATTAAATGAACAGGTGTTTGGAATATGAAGACTGGAGTCTTAATTTAATCACTGAATTTAAAAGTTACGTTTGTAAATACTACTTTTTAAAAATTTTTTTCTGAATCAAAATTGCTACACTTGCACAGATTGTTTCTGTATCATCCAACTTTAGAAAATAGTATCTGGTACTTGATCAAAACAAGCTTTGTTGAGGAGGTTCAACTACCTTGACGATGATACCTTGTCAGAAAAAAATTAACTATGTTGATATGATCACATGTGAGTGTACATGATCATACCACTGTCTGTAGATATTTATCTCAGTATAAGATCATGTCAAACATGAGTGGCTCTCTAATTTTTTTTTAATACTCATCTGTCTTTCAGTTACATTACCATCAATTCACAGTATCATATATTAGTAGCAAGCTAACACAAATTCATGTCAGTGAGTGTACATGGACATTTCCTTATGCTTATCATTTGTATCCAGTAAAATGTTAATGATTGTATTTTGTGTTTGTGTAATAATGCTTTGATTTATTAGCTACTGATTTTCATTGGAAAAACCTGTAAATAAAACAGTGGACAGGCAATGCATTCTAGATGCACTTCCAGACACTTCTACAAAAACTTGTACCTTGCCTGTGTTAAGTGAATGAGCTGTTAAGCAAGATGGTATATGTGATTAAAAACCTCAAGGTCTAGAAATGCTGAAGTGTAATTAGTTTTATTTCTCTGGAAGGTTTTCTGCCACTGGGAGTCTGGATTTCACTTTGAAACCAGGGAGTGAGATTTGATTAGCATCTCTAGTAGCTGTAGTAAGTTTTCCATACTTATTACAGCCTCTTCCCTTTCAAACTATGACTATATTTTCATGTTAGACACACAGTGCTTAGACAGAGTTTTCCTTTATTTCTTTTGCTGGCAATGAGCAACTTTCCTTATGATGGCTAAAGCTGTTTCCCAGCTTTTGATTATCAAGCAATGTGAATTAACTGCTTAAGGTTTCTGGCTCCCACAGAGTACACTAACACAATACGCATATCCCAATAATACAAGTTGAACCATGCTTGATGAAGGACAGAGGCTGGAAGAGGTAGGAATTTATGCAAAATTATTCTGAAAAGCCAAAATTAACTGGATGAGCATTCAGTAACAAATAGTTGCAGTTCATGACGTTCCAAATCTGTGTCTGTGTTGTTTTTCAGGTATGTTCCTTTCTAATACCCCTTAAAGGCCCAAGGATATTCTGTGTGATTATCTTCATTCCCTACATGTGGAGAAACACATTTAAAAGTGCCTAAGCCCTTAGGCATGCTGCACATGGGTCTGCATTTGTCAGTGGCAATGAGGCCCCTGGAGAGGCCTCCCAAGGCTCCGGAGGGAATGCGGCGTGGCAGGCCTTTGCTTCTGTTCCTTTACTTTTCCAGTAGGCTGAACAAACCCAAGGAGCAGGATAAGTTTATCACAGCTCACTGTTTAACTAAATCTTGGAACGTGCAGGGAGTGTCAAAGCACGTTGTTCCTTTGTTTAGCTTTTCTCCAAATGCTCCAGGAGAAAGCAGAAAGATAAACCAACCAACCCGGTTGTGTATCTTTTTTAAAAAACATAAAACTAAAAATAACCTCTCTCCAAAGACAGGCAGACAAGGAGAAACACTGCAACAATGGGCCTTAATTCTGTGATGTGCCAGTACAATAAAAGAAGTAAAGGAATGTGTCTGAAGTTTTTGTGAAATAGTCAAACAGAATAGGATGCTTGGCTTAATTGGTGCCGTGCTTTTAAATTTTTTTTTTAATTTGAGAAATAGAGCCAGATTGCTCTTTAATAGCATCCAAGCTATTTAAATTCTCTTGAGTTTTAAAGTTTTCCCCAGACCAGATGAGTGATTTAGAAAAATGATCTGGTAACCTTTGTTCTGTTCCATTCCATCACAGGACAATGGAATCAGTGATGAAGAAATCCACCCAGGGAAAGAGGATGTGATGGATGTATTTAACAAAGCGGGGAAGGTGGGTGGGGAGGGAGGAGAATGGAGCCTAAGCACTTCACAACTATTTAATTTTTTTAAATGGCACCTACAGTAAGTAGAGCCAGCTCTTACCTATGCCTCTGACTTTCACAGATCTGTCCAGCTGAAGTGTGTCTGGATAATGTATACTGCAATGACTCTGAAACAATACTGCTCTGTTTGATGCATGGCACTGCTTTCGTTGTAAACATATGCTAGCCACATATGTCCTGAATAAAGTATAGTGTTATTATTTGAATGAAAATACCTAGAATGAGCACTTACAGTTTGTGTGCAGCTTACTATTCCTTCCTTCACAGCATCATACTCTGAATAGCCCTTGAATTTTCCCAAATTGCAGTTTTCAGCTAGTTTAGAACTCCAAAGGGACCTTGAATGAACAACTTCCATTCAACAAAAATCTCTACAAGGTGAAGTATTTTGGGCCAGATCCAACACCACTGCTAGTGGCTTCCTTGTTTCCAGCAAGATGCAGCCCTGTCCCCTGAGCCTTTCTCCACACGAGAACAGCGTCTGTGCGATGCTGTGTTGCACTGAGGGTAGTCCCCCTTTGTCCAAGTGGGGATGGGACATTGTTAATGTCTCAATAAATGAACTCAGGGTTATTTTGACAAGCCATTCCCAGCTCTTAGCCTAATCCATCAAATTAGGGCTTGCCCGTACAATGCAAATACTCTCAAGCTAGCTGGAGACAGCGGCATGCTCTCTAATGTTATTAGTACATTGCTTAATATGGAGTAACTTCTCCCGGGAGTCGTTCTTATGCAGCCTGTTGGCCTCTGGAAGGGCTCATGGGAACAAACACTTGCAGGGCTGGGGCTCTTTGTCATGCATCTTTCCAAGTCAGCGTTTCCCTGCACTCGGGTTACACCAGGCTCTGCAGCGAGCTCACAATGACACCTTGTATCTGAAAGTGAGGACGTATGTGAATGGGCTTGTATTAGAGGCAGTTCAGAGTGATTTGCATTTTGTGTGCATTCAGGCTTATAGGGATTTGATTTCCCATACACGACTGAAATGATTTAGGTAGCAGACTTTATCATGCAGCATCTTTATTGTAATGGATACAATTGGGAACGTTTCTTGTTTTTGCATTAAAGATAACTTTGAAACAGGAGCTGTCAGCTCCGCCTCGTAGCAGCACAAAGCTCTTAATTCTAGAACGCACATTACGTTTGAGGCACTGTACAGGTCTGCTGAGCCCCAACAGATGAAGGGGCTGGTTATTTTAAATCCATCAGTTTATCTACAGCAGTTTGAAGAGCAGCACTAGGCTTTCTGCAATACGTGCTTTGAGATGTGGTCTTTTCATCATTATGCAGTAGCCTCGGGAAAGATACTTGATCCTTACTTTGGTTATCAGCCTTCAGTTTTCCAAGTGAAACCCTCAGCATCCTGCTCATGAATGCATAATTGCTCTGGTTTAGACTTCATCAAAATGTCCAGAATGAATGACCTGGAGCTGAAGAAAAAACCTGATAGATTCCATACTGCCCAATCAAAATCCTAAACTAACAAAATCTCATCTGTGAAGGGTCATTCAAACTCTCTCTTGAATCCAGTAATACTCCCTGCAATGTATGTGCTACAAATACATGAATAAAACATTTTCAGGCTTTTCAGAAGTGAAACGAGACTCTTTCTTTCATGCTTTCAGCTTAGCAGGAGCTATGCTTTAACAACTGATGGGTGTACAATATAAAATTTGAGCACACAGCAGAATTAAATCGTGGTAGCTTGGTTTTGCTGCATAAACTGAATGATCACATTCCACCAAAATCTCTCTTGAATGACCTAGCGTGAAAAGTATTCTTTATGTGGCATAAATTACTAAAGGAAGCAATGCCTCTGTAAAGCAATTGTTCCGTTTCCCGCTTTTCAACCCCTCTCACTGAAAGCACAGCGTGGACTTTTTTCAGATCGCTTAGTGTGCATAGCCTGGACTTTAAGTCTGTGTTCATCATGCTGAAATATGTAAACTTCACATGACAAAAACTGTATTTTTTTTTTTAATGAGTTGTATAAAATGCAGATGGTTTTTGAGGTGAGAGACTGAACCTGGAGTTCAGAGGGATATGTACACCCGAGTACAATAACAAATGCATATTTTGTGATTGCTTGGACTAGCAGGATTCAAAACTGAGTACATACAGCTCATTATAGCAATTAAAGCCATAATAGCAAGAATTAAAAAAAAAAAATTAAAGTGGGTAGAAACCATGTTGTGAGAACCTTCCTTGTTTTAGGAGTCAGGGAGAATTTCCTCTGAAAGCAGATTATCTGGTAGCTGTTCAGTTGCAAAGACAATCTGAGGGATGTTAGTAGAATGAAAATGGACTTCATTGAATCATAAAACATGATACAGAATATAGATTTGATGGAGTCTTTGCTCAAACATGGCAGTTCCAGTGTTTTAATGCTTCAGTCCAAAGAAGATTTTGAACAATAAGCAAGAAGAGTCCTTTGGCAGGGCTGTGCAAGTAATGCAAAGAAGAGATGGCATCATTATTCTGAGACATGACAATGACATTTGCTGTCACGCATCTAATATCTACATTTTTTAAAATATATTTTCTAAAACTTACTGGCATTTTGTGTCTTTTTATGTTTCCAACAGTATCTTTGACTTACTTTTTTAAAGCTGTTGTCACTACTCTGATTTTGTTGTTTTTCCTGTTTCAGGAAACTAATACAAAATTACATGTAATGCAGCAATTTTTTTCACATTGGAATTAGTCTCCATTCCAAGATTCTCAGGCTCTTGTAAGGTGTGCCCTCTTGCAAAGTGCCATCAGTAAATGAGCCAACCTGAAGCATTACCAGAATGACAGATGGGATATTTTCTTCCCTGCTAGTTTGGTTTTTTTTACTGAAATTAAAATATCAAAAGAACATTCAGCTATTTTCAGAACACAAGCTCCACAGTAATTTAGCCCTGTTAGACTGGCACCGGTCTGAGGCCTCTGACACAGTTTCACTGTAAGCAAAAGCACATTGCCAGCATGGTGAAGGAACAGGATGAGAGGTAAAGCATCCACACATACTCCTGTGACCTGACTGAGATGTCAGCTTTGATCCCAAAACGTGTGATTCATTCCACTAGGGATTTGGTGGATTTTGCTATGCAGCTGACGGGGGGCTGTGACTTCAATTAGTATTTCAATGTGTTTACATTTAGCAGGTCTGTTCTTACTCAGCAGTGCAGGCTGACATTGTTCAACTTCTACTTCATTCCTTTTTCTTTCCCTCCAGTCTGATACGAAGCATTCCACAGAGCAGAGGCAGTCTGTGCTGAGAGCTTGCAGAACTCCTAGCAGGCATTGGCCATTCGTCAGCAGGTTTTACCCCACTTTCTGTAACAGCAGCAATTAAAGCCCAGGTCTTCAAAGGTAATTTAGTGCCTGACCTGAATTCCTGTTAAGATCAGTGTCCTCGAGGGTTGTAGTCTGACTGCCTTCCGTGTAAATTCAGTGTGTAATACTGAAAGCTTTTATGGACCTCGCAGGATCTCTGCTTATCTTTCTCTTCTGTTTTGCTTGTCTGCTTGTGTTGCTTCCTGTACTCCAGAACCTCTGATTGCTACGGCAGGAGTTTGTAATTTTTTTGTTTGTAAATACCATTCCACCAAGGTGGTGTCTTTGGTGTCTGCTGCAGCTGGATGGGGGGGATTTAGTGAGGTCAGAGCTGCCCGGTCTCCACAGTCTGCCTGCACTCCTGTCCCAGGCTTTCCTACATGGGGATCAGCTCCACTCCTGAGCAGCCACACTCCTTTGGTGTTTCAGCCCAGGGACAGCTGAGGGCCTCAGCCAAGCCCCAGTTTTGGGCTTGAGCCAGTCATTGTGCTCAAGAAGACCAGAATGGTGGGTTTATATTGATTTCTGACAGAAAGAAGGAGGGGCAGAGTGAAAGGCTGATGAACTGACAATATGGAAAATTGCATTCTTTTCCAGCTGGACCCTTCAAATTTTATTTCCAGTGGCACTGAAGTACTGTATTTACTCTTACTTATCAGCTAAGTATAGCTAATTATAGTTAATATAGATATTATATGTCCCTATTAATATATATATATATCTAGTATAGCAAATTATAGCTAATAATTTATAGCTAAGTGCCTTTTAAAAAGGTTTCAGCCCTGAAGAGCTTGCAGTCTTACTTCAGAAACAGACACAGCAGATGGGTGGACAAGAAAAAAAGTGATTCCTCATAAACCCAGCACACCCCAGCCTTTGGGACATGAGGGCAATGGGTGGTCCCCCAGCTCCTTACCTCCCACCTGGAACAGGCAAGGCTCCCCTGCCAGGCACGCTGCCCTGGGGCAGGAGGGAGCTGCTGGCTGGGGATGAGGAGCAGGGCTGTGGATAAGCAGCAGCTGCCACCCCAGGGAGGGAGCTGAAGGGGAGGGCAGGGAGCATCCTGCCTCTGCACCTGGGGGGAACCGGGAGCCGTGGTCGTGGCACTCGCTCCTGAACTCCCTGGCTTCACGAGCAGAGCCAGCAGGTGATGAACAGGCTGAGGGAAATGACTGCTACCCTTCATTCATCTCTCTGTGAAAACATTTGCCATAAAATGTGTAGTTTGGAGACCACAATGCAAGAGTAGAATGGGAGAGGCCAGAGGGAAGCTACAGGGGTGGTCTTGGTTCTGGAACAAGTCAGGGGGAGAAGTTTGAGGAGCTGGGTTTGTTCCATCTGGGGAAGGGACGAAAAAATGGGCAAAAATTGCTGTCCTACACATGACAGTGTGGGGCATCAGGGAGACTGGGGAGAGGGCAGGGGTTGGGTTAGCAGGTAGTGGATTTGCTGGGGAAAAGGACACTGCAAAAAATAAAGAAAGGTTTGAAAAATGCTTAAGGCAAACACTTCAAAAGAAACCTTACAAGCTCCAAATAAGAAGTCCTGTGTCCGGTTTTGGACACTGCAATTAGCAGATATGAACTGGTAAAATTTGGAGTAGAGCAATGAAAATCACAACAGCTGTAGATGGAAAAAAGTAGAAAGAGGGGAGCATATTTAGCTACAAAAAGCGAAGTAGGAAACATTGAAAGCTGTAGGTAAAAGGCAGTTCCTGAGATATAGGGACAGAGCCTGTCCTTCCTGTGTGCTGTGAAAATAACAAGTCACGTTCACAAGCATTGACCTAGGCTGCTGGGGAAGGTTGAGGATGTTTCTGAAAGCAGGTTAGATAAACACCATTTTGAAATAATTCAGATCTAGCTGATCATACCTTTGGGCAAGAGGAAGGCTGGAGGGCCTCTCACAGTCCTTCTTTCCCCTCTGGTTCCAGGATAATAGTGTTGATGCAATCTCAGAGCATGAAGAGTACACATCCAAAATCCCTCCTTTCCTCTCAACAGAAATTTTCTTCTGTGCAAAATACCCCTTTAAACCAAATAATCAGAATTAATAATGCTGAGCTGCTCTAATTTCCCACTTTTGTGAGTACTGCCACCTTCAATCAGTTGCTTCAATATTGAAAATTCAGGTTGTCAGCTGGATAACACAAGTTTACACGTGGCACCTGAGTGAGACTTCACGTTTCTGAATGCCCAGTATATAGTTCTCTGTTTCCTGTGTGCCACACATTTCTGTGAAGATGTACATGCACCACGTGGTCATGCAAGCCTGAAGTCAGTTAGCCAGGCTGGAAATTATGTGAGCTTTAAATAACAAAAAAGCTATCATTGCTTTGATGGCATGAGGGAGACAGTAAGGAAGTTCAAAGAAGCTGTTTTTTAATGCTTTATTCCTTCAAACATGCTTCTGTATGTAGCAACACTTAAATCAAATGGTGATAAGGCATTTGTCAAATAGCTCGAATTTACTGTGCTTGAAATTGGAAGAGGAGTTACTGAAATTTTAGTAAGTGCACAGGAAACCTGGAGCTCATAATATACTATGAAAGGTTTGTTTGTTTTGTCTAATTTACATCTTTCAACCTTTCATTTTCTGTAGAAAGAGGTAGAATACGAATTGCTTTTTTTAACGCAGCAAAGATTCTCTAAAGGTTACTATAGTCTCTGTAGTCCATTCAGCACATTCAGAATGCAAATTAGTTCCACATCAGAGTCTTTTTGTGAGGCTTTTCATTACAGGGGGACATGTAAAGCACTCAAATTTCTTTTTTAATTTCAGATAAAGGTGGATCAAAAAGTGGTTAGATCTCTTTATTTGTATTTTTAAGAGTCTTTTTAATACTTTTTCCTATCAAACATGAAAAGGAAAATAGTTGCTTTTCTAGGCATTTGGGGACCCCTTTGAAGCACTGAGCAAAGGAATGCTTAATACTTTGAAACTATGTATTATTGAAACTATCAATTACTTCAACATTTTTTCAAAGGCAAAACAGGATCCTCACCAGACCAGCTTTGTGTCTCGTTTTTCTTGTTCTGGGAGATTGTCTATCTGTATTGTAATGAGAAGATGGTCAGACTAGCTGGGTGTTTAGCACTTTTTACTTTTCATCTTCAAAATGATTTGTGAACATCAAGCAAGCATATCAACTTGAGTTTCTCTAGAGGATACTTGTGTTGAATACAAGCAACAGATCATGACTTTTTGTAAAATCTTGTGGCAATCATTATATACCAGTGTTAATTTTAAAACCTTACAAAGTATAAATAGGGCAAAATCGTTGGTTTTTTTTATTGCAAACTAAAATAACACTTGTAGGATTTCTAGTGATAAATAACATTGTCTGCTCAAGATTTAGTATTACTGAGGCCTGGCTTTGTAATTTTAACTCGGGTTTTTGTTGAAGTCAGAGATTGCAGCACTGAATTCTGTTTGAAGCAACTGTTTTATTATTTGCAATGTGTAGGGGTTGATTAAAGTTTTTGTGACTCCTCCCATTCATCTTGTTCTTGCTTACATTGTACTATCACTTTTCGAATGCATCAACAGAGATGAAAAGTCTGCCTGGAATATATCCTGACAAGGAAGGCAGGGAAGAGATCATAAAAACCTGATATCGTAGATGTTTATTGTGAGAAAATTCTGTTGGGGGGAGGGGTGTGGTTCTTATTCTCTAAAAAGCTCTGATTTATCTGGCAGTGTAAAGAGTGTGGTGCTAGAAAAGGTGATGGAAAAAAGAAATGGACCAGTTAATTGTTCAGTTCTGATACCCAGTACTGCTGGGTGCTTATTTAGTAAGTCTTGACTCATGATGTGTGCAGTGGTTAAAAAAATGAAAACCTCTTCATCTCAAAGGAAGAAATAATTTGGAAAAGTCGAGGAAACTGCACCTGGAAGATTTCTAAGGAGGAGTGACACCACTGCACACATTTATATTGTTGAACATTCAACATATTTATGTAAGCAAAAATGTGATGATGTAGGGAGGAATATAAACGGGATATAAAGTTCTCTCATTATTTGTTATTTGGTTTATGTGCCCTTTCTTATTTTCTTATTATTTTCCTTTGGAAACAACCTCCTTTTGTTTTTTCATCCATTTTCTTCACTATTGTTTTGTTTTCAATGTTCATGATTTTTTTTCCTTGTGATAGTCAGTGCCATAATTTGTGGCTGGTCTTGACTCTATTCAAGTTAGCCATAATCCTCCTCCCTCCCAGTCTTAAATTGTGCATACACTTCTATGGCCTAGAAATAGATACCACACTTTAAAGATTTGATCCCCTTCTTTTTTTCTCCATTCTCTGGATTTTTTTCACCTCCAGGAGAAATTCTTACTTTTTAAATAATCGTGCAGAATTCATCGCTTTCAAAGATTTCTGTAAAAATTCTGTTACCTTCCTCTGTTTTAAAGTCATAAATGGATAATGCAGATGTCAAAATATTCTGAAGATCTTGAATAATTACAAAAGCTCTCTAATTACATTTATTATTAATGACTTTCATTAGTAAATTCTTTGAGTTTACATTGCTCCTTTCATCCACAAGACTTATGGTACTATATAGTAAAAGATCCATTACAGCTTAAGACATCCCCGGAAGACAAACGAGTCCTCAGACTTGTCTAAATCTGTGCAAGAGGAGCTCTAAGTGAAGGCTGCTTACAAGACAGGAGCTGTGGGCCAGGTCAGAAGACAGAATAATTCTCATGTGACCTGACTTCTTTCCCCCTTGTACGTTCCAAACATATGAATTTTTTTTTTTGGTGCAATTTTGAAAGAGCTTTATCTACATCTCTCTATGCCACAAGCATTGCCCAGGGGAGAATGAGACAGCTGGAGAACAAGAGAAGTGGGGATTTCTCTGGTCAGACCTTGGCCAGCTGCTCCTGGGGTCACAGAGGCTTGTGCTTGGTGTGGGGCAGTGCTGGGTGACTCCTTTTGCTCCGCTCCTCAAGGAACAACTGCCAGAAGCTGGAGACAGCACTACTGGAACATGCACCTGAATTTCCTTCTGAGTTTAAGCCCATGACATAGCTCTGTTTTGGCAGCACTCTCTGACACTCTTGAATAGAGAAACACACACTGTGGTGTTGTATCAAATACCTCTGACCTGTGCCTAGAAAAGAGAGACAGGAATGAAGTCACCAGGACTAATTGTGGCAGCTATTGTGAATGTGCAATTTTTTCTTTTAATAACAGAGAGCAAAGATGTTCACAAGATGGTGTTTGGTGCTTTTTACCCAGCCTGGCACTGGAACACTGAATAGCTTCCAATTAATCACTGTTTTGCTGGAGCTAGAGCAAAAATCAACATCTACTCTCCTGGGAAAGTCAAATGCCTGAGCTATTTGTCGTGAATGGCTTCTGCTAATGGCATGATATTTTATCTTACAAATAACCAGAAGTTTGCATTGATCCATGAGAGTATGAGGGAAGGCCAAGTTACCTCTTAGATATTGTACCTCACTAATGGACAGATTAAGCTTCTGTCCATGGTAGTTCCTTGCTGTGCAGAGACTTTTCCTGGCCTTTTTTGGGTGGGCGGAGAGTGGTGGTGAGTGATACGCTGGATGACACCAAGAAGTCAGGTGCTGACACCCGAATCAAGGATATAAAATACTTCATTTGGTGCACAGTTGCTTTTTGCACCTTCCAGACTGGAACCTTGTTTCTTTTTTTTCAATTCAACATGTTATAGCAACTTGCCTCTGATGCTGGAGCTTAAGCAAGGGAGATACCACAACCTTTGAGCTGCTTTCCTCACAGGAATCCCACTTTGCATCTGTTGGAGGAGGAGAAATTTCATGGTTGCTGCTGGAATCCCTCCTCTTCAGGTGGGGTATGATAATTCACCTGCTATTTCCTGTGGAATGCAAGGTCCTTTGATCAGGCGAGATAGCAGCAGCATTTCTCAGGGGCTTGGAAGTGGTGTTCTACAGGAATTGGACAACCTTTTGCTGAACCTAGCAATTTCTTTCACTTTCCAGACTTGCCAGTTCTGCAGCCCATTCTGTGACTAGTCAAGGTGGCACTGGGAGCACTACACATGGATTATAACCTCTTGCATAAGCAATAAGCAAGATGCCCCTGCTGCAAAAACCTTACACTTGAAGAAGCTATTTGCTGTTGATGCTTTGGGGCAGATACCTGCTTTTTGTACCTCATTGTTCATTTTCGCTCTTCAGTTTTAATCTCAATCCCTCACATCTGACAGATTATTTTGTCAGAATTATCAAATGAGTATTCTTGATTTTTTGTGATATTGTGAATAGGAATTATCCCTTTGCTGTCAAAACTGACATATCCAAGCATCCTTGTCACCTTTGGGCAGCATGAAAAATATCAGAAACTTTCAGCACCCTCTCAGTTGCTGCCTTCTTGTATTTCACTGCTGGAAGTGAGCCCTTCAACCAGTGACATCCATCCACTTCTTCGTTTTAATGAAAACTGTTTGAGGATGCTAAAAATGACGAAGCCTTTATCTGACAGCTCTTCTCAGACATTTGCTGAGCATCATTCCCCATAATCCCTTTTGGTTGTGTGCAGATACATAAATATGCCATCTGAGCTGAAGGGGGATGTAGAAATGATCCTTCTGCGCTGGCACAGCTCCAGGTGTGGGGCTGGAACACTTGCAGGCGCGAGAGCCATTACTGCAGCTTGGTCTGAGTCTGCCCTGCAGGCTCAGAGGCCTCTCTGGCCCCGTGCAGTGGTGCCTGAGCTGCATGACTGACTCCATTCTGTAGGCAATGATTTTCTCTTGCAATCTGGCTTCACCCTTCTGGGCTGAAACAATCCAACTTGTCCTTCACTCCCATTAGAGAGTCATTTGGATACAAGCAAAGCAGAAATCTACTGATGAGTAAGTTCAGGAGACTTGGAATGAAACTTTTTTTTTTTATCCTAACAGTAATTTCATGTGATCATGTGAACTGGCTGCAGTGTAATGAGGAATTGGGAGAGTAATTCAAGAGTCCACCTAGCAGAAGAATAACACGTGGTCTGTTTAAAACGAAAAGAAATTGTGGCATCAACCTGTATTCTGTCCTGACTTCAAATGCAAATTATGCTCAAGAAATGTGAAAGGCCAAATGGTAGATAGAAAATGGAAATTCTTTGTTCCTGAGAGTGTACATCATGCAAAGGCAACATTTTCTGAATCTTATTCACACTTTTGACTTTATTGTTGAGAAGAGTCTCTAGCTCCTGTGATTGATAAAACAGACACCTAAAGTGGTAGGAATCATCACGCAACAGAAGGACTGTGGGATATTCTTAGTCTGAAAAGTTTCCATCCAATAAGAGACTAAATTGTGTGAAGTAGATTGATGGTAAGGAAAACTGAGTCCTGACAGTAAATGTCAGGGAAGATATATTAATGTACAGTAATGGAGTAGGAAATAGCCTTTTTTTTTCCTTCTCTTGCAACTTCAGTAATTACATGCACAAAATGTCTACTAAGTGTCTTTTAAAAAGACATGAACCAAGCTACCCTATTCCTTATATAAAAGCTTGAAGTAAGCTAAAGACTAATTGGACACAGTGTCGAAAGAAAAACTGATATAAGAAGTTCCCAGATAATTTGTAATCATGAAACTGACTTTAATACAGTGATTTCTTTCTTCCTTTGACTTTTTTAGGAAAATTAGGCAAAGTGTTCAGTGATTTCTTATATAATTTTAGTGCTTTTTTTTCTTCTTCTTTTTTT
>VZRS01010628.1:62053-216005 GCA_013398055.1 Ifrita kowaldi | reverse complement strand
TTTTTTTTTTTTTTTGTGAAGAACAATGAGGAGAATCTGTAGCATGTTTCCAGTCACTCTTTTTTGAATGACCAACATGGTTGACATGAACATCCTTACCTGAGCCTCTCTCCTGTGATATGTTAGAGCAGAAATGGATGAAGAACAGTCATTGCATCCCATGGAAAGTTCCTGAGGTTTCTGAAGTCCTTCTGTATCTTTTGTGGGAACAAAATCCAAAGCAGCTCCTTTCAAATGCCTCTATGAAAGAGAGCTGCATTGACATACCTAGTTTGAGATCAAAACCCTCAGCTGATCTCCAGTTGGAAGGTTTCACTTTGGTCACAAGCAAAACTCTCTTGAAATGTTCATGTTCTTCTGAGATGTTTCATCTTTGATGTAGTGGGATATTTGGCTAAGCACCACTTTGAAAGTGCTCATAGTAGGTCTGTGTTTTTGGTGCCATTGTGCTAGGATGAGAGGAGCTTAAGTGGGGAGAGCTGATAGATGAGGAATTATGAAAGACCTGGGAAAGGAACATGAACACATAATAAGGTGTTAGCTCTGTGCAGGATCCAGCCTGCTTAAAGTCAGACTTAGGAGCCCAAAGCCTAAGGCTCAGACAGGAACCCAGCCTGTCTGCTTCTTGCACTGCAAGGTGCCTCTGTACTGTGCCTGAAAATTTCCTGGGCACTTACTGTAGTGATCTATTTATGCCTAAAAGCACCTGTTAGAAAAGAGACAGGCAACTCCCCCTCCCCAAAGCTGCCATTCTTCAGGCAGGCAGGCACCTGCATGCCATGGCTGCTCTGGGGTGCCCTGAAGTCCTGGGTGTGACCGGGGCTGTGCCTCCTCCGGCTGATGGGTCAGCGTGGCGGAGGGACCGGACACCCTGCTCCTGAGGACAAGTCAGACTTGGCTGTGGTGCCCACGTCCTCATGCTGTGTGTCTGTGCACAGCAACGCACAGAGAGTGGGGAGAAGGCTTTCCCCTGAATTCTCCAAGGCCCAGGGTTCAGAGAGGTGTCTTCAGTGCAGAAAGCCTAAGTTCCGTCTCTCTTGGGCAAAGCAGGGTTTAGAAATCATGTCTTTTGTTTTATTGAATACTATCACCGGGAGGGGATGGAGACATCTCCCACTTCTCATGAGTTCTTTCCACTCACAGTAGAAAGGAGCAGCTTCATGCACAGAAAACCTCCTTGCACATCTCCAGAGAATGTGCTGGGAATTTATGCAGTTAGGGCAGGTGGACTGGCCAGTGTCCTGCCAAGGGATCTAAAGCACAAGGGATTTTTGCACGACAGTGTGTAAAATGAGCACTGAAGTCAGGTCTTTATTACAGCTCTTTATTACAAATCTGTTTCTATATTCTTCAGCCTCCAGCATCAGTGGTGGTAAGATCAGGCTTTTTGTATGCTGCTGCCTTGCAAACATACTGATGTGCCTGCATAATTGTAGCTGATGTGATTTGCAGTGCAAGTGACACCTCATCCTGCTGCAAGTGCTGGGTGTGGAAAACAGTGATTGCTTTAAAGGGTATCTGTATTTGTGTAGATTGCATTATTTTTGTATTATACAAATAAATGGACTTGAGAGAGTACAGTCTTGTGGAAATGGAGGTATAAATCTAATTAATCATGGAATCATAGAGTGGTTTGTGTTGGAAGGGACTTTAAGGATCATCTTCTACTAGGCCGGGTTACTCACAGCCCCATCCAGCCTGGTCTTGAATACCCCCGGGACAGGGAGTCTACAAACTCTTTGGGCAACCTGTTCCAGTGCCTCACCACCCTCACAGTCAAGAATTCCTTCCTAGTGCCTATTTTAAAACTGCCCTCTTTCAGTTTAAGGCCATTCCCCCTTGTCCTAGCATACATGTCCTTATGAAAAGTCCCTCTCCAATCTTCTTGCAAGCCCCTTTTAGGTACTAGAAGACTGCTGTCTCTTCTCCAGGCTGAGCAACCCCAGCTCTATTAATCTGTCTTCACAGGAATTAAATGCTGGACAGGAGAATTTTCATGTTCTGGTCTAGTGCAATTGCAATACCTGTTCAGTATTAGGGAAAAGAAAAAAAAAAAGGGTCAAAGCTGGTAAGGTTTGGAAATTCATGGCTTTGTTCCAGGTATAATAATCTATATCAGAAAGCATCTCTCTGTGAATCACATTTTCAGGCACTTATGATAACAGCAAATCAGGAACCCAGAAATAAACTTACGGAAGATTTTGCACCACACACACACAAGTGGAGCATCTGGATGTAAATGTCACTGTCTATGGTGCATCCTTCCCCAAAGAGACTAAAAATATTTCATTTTCATCACATGAACAGTCAAATATAAAAGCTCTATTACTCTTGAAGGTTCATATATAGTAAACCAGGAAATTTAAAAAACTGCTCTTCAAAAGAATTACACTTACAGATGGAATATGTGGATCCTGTACATTCTCACAACATCTTTCAGTTTTGTCTGGGAGTTTGTCCTAAAAGATGGCTTGGTGCCAAAGCTAGTGGCAGGTATTTGTGGTACTCAGTTAGCTTGATTGCAGCTCTACCCTATATTCCATCTTTGGCTGCATGGTTACTTCTGTACCCTGTTCCTCATCTGTAGAAGCGGTGTCATGTATCTTTTCCCTCCTAGAGTGTAAGTTTCTCTGCTCTGGTGATGTCTTTTATGATGAGTACGGAGGATGCAATCTTGTTTAGTGCCTCTGAGCTTCCACAGCATGCAATTATCAATGTTAATGTCTCCAAATTGAGGAAGTGATTGGGTCTAGCAGACTGCTTTGTTGTTTGTTTGTTGTGTAATTATCAGCATTCATTACAAACAGGTATGTCTAATTTTTCCAGCTCTCAGCAAGCTGACTTCAGTGATGGTATTATGGGCTGGGTTAAACTGACTGGAACTGGTGAGTGAAATGGCTGCCCTTCTGCTATGAATAAATGCAACAAACACAGAGCGAGGCAGATTAAAAAAAAAAAAAGGAATGAAAACAGGACTTGTTCAGTACGTGAGCTCTGGATGTGAGCTGCCCACAGAGGAGTTGAAAGCATGGAGCTTTGGTGGGATTTCCCAGGGTATTGTTTAACCATGTGCACGCAGCGTTCTTCAGTGAGCAAACAGCAGGTGAGAGAGAGACACAGAAAACAATAAAATTGGAAATGTGGTCTAAGAAAATATATAAAAGAGAGAAAGCATTTAAGCAATGTCAATAGAAATGAAGAGCGAGGAGCAAAGAATCACCTGCTGTACCCAGAGACACGGGATTCTGGCCAGCCCACAGGAGTACTCAGGGTTGTATCAAAGAGCCTGTCTTAGGCTGAAGTGCTCCAGCAGTTATGTTTCATCAGCAAAAATGTTCTTGCTCCAGCACACTGCTATGTATCCTCTCCATGGTGCAGCTGGGAGGCTGCAGCTACACTGGTGGTCTGCCTGACAAACTCCTTGAAAATTTATAATCAGTCAGAAACAAAACCTAGACAGGAAACACTTCGTAAAAAGTGAAATCCCTTCATACCTAGACATATCTAGGGATGATAAAATTTGGAAGGGAGAAATATCATTATTCAGGAGAATACCTGGCCATCAATTCTTGTCCTCCTGTATTTTCCCTGCTTTAGTACGGGTGCTACAGCTTGACAAAGACACGTGGTGTGCTCACAAGCACAGAATCGTGTTCTCAGGTGTGCGGGCAGATCACCTGGACCTAGAGCAGCCCACAGCCCCCGGACGGCCGCCAGTTTAGAGCCAAATCACAGCGGCTGTGTGGTGGGATGTGGTGGGAGGCCCTGGGGAAGCCGGGAGGGAAATGAGCCGTGCGTGTCTCTGCTGCCGGTGCGTGTGGAGCCGGGAGGGACTGGGTGCGTTGCCCGGGGGGCTGAGGGCTCGGAAACAAGCTCGGTGCGGACACAATGGCTCCTTTGTTCACCGCGGTGGGAAGGAGTAGCTCGGTGCGGAGGATGCCGTGGGGAGGCACCGGGGCTGCCAGGTGGCACCGGGGCCGCCGTGACGCCCTGCCTGACACAGGGCTGCAGCCAGCGCTGAGCGTAGGAGAGAGAGAGAAAAATCAGCTCTTTAGAAGTAAATTCTCCAAGAAAACGTGCAAAAAAGAGGCACTGGCGCTGTTTGGAAAACCAAGGCAATGTTTCACTTGATCTCAATAGTAGGAGAAAGCAGAAAGTGTTTATTGTTCATTCATACGCTGAGGGTGGTTTGGCTGGGGGAGGTAAACCAGGCTCTGTGCAAGTTTATATAGGTTACCGTGCCAAGAGAAATTACGAGGTGTCGCAGAAGGGCAGCTTGGAGAGGTGTATGGTCCTGACCTTAATAAAGGCAGATGTTACTTGTGTGCCACGACAGGTAACACCTACATGCCTTTAATTTTGCAATAAAGAGTATAATAAAGTTCAGACGGCTCAAGTATTATCTTGGAACTCACAGCAAGGCAATTTTTGTTGCACAGTTGCTCAGCTGAAATGGGTTAAAGCACTTCATGTGTAGTAAACACCAGTCCTGACATTTGCACCCACTAAAGAAATGACCTCTTGTTCACACACTTCCTAAGTTTGATACAGGAAAACAACATCACAAGTATGGATTTTTCATGCGGGTCAAGGTCTGAGCTGCAGGAAGTAACATCGTATTTTGAAATTGCCACTGGTGATGCAGAGTAGCCATCCAAAAGCACAAATGAGAATGGATTTCAAAGTTTTCTTGGCTGCAAACAGAATAAATAAACAGTGGACAGTTTGAGGAAGTATTTGGTGCTGGACTTACTTTGGCCCCACTAATGTTTTTCTTGATTGCTGCAGTCAGTTCAAAAATTGTATCCTAAGCACAGGGTAGATTGACAGAGAGAAGAAAGCCTCAGTTCATCCTTTATAAATATTACCAAGGTTGTATCAAGGGCGCTGAGACAGTTGTTTGACTGTTTGAAAATATGCAGAGGGGTATTTCCCCCGTGAGTTTTATCCCACCCTTCATTTGTGTTTCTACATGCCGTTAGTGCCATGGCTGTACCAGGGTGTTACAAATTCCTCCCCCTTTAACCACAGCCAGTGTTTTTAAGGCTGGCACTCTGGGGCCAGTTTCTGATCTCTGGTGTGATGAAGGAAATGTGAGAAGGGTTTACTGCACCACCCAGGGTTTGCTCCTGCACAAGTTAAAGGAGGAGTGGGAGGCGGATGGGCAGAGGCTGTCAAAGAAAGAGTTAAGGGAGAGCAACAGTGAAAAATACCCCAACAAAACAAAGAGTAAGAATAAAACATACAGCAATACTTCTTTTTTATGCACAGTGTCTTGTGTAAGTCTCTTGGTGATGTTTTGTGGGTGCTTCCTCCTGTTCTTATTTTTTAGTCTATTATCATGAGAGCAGGTCATGTAAGGTTTTCAGGTCTCTCTGATACAGGCACCACTTAAAAAGTTGACTGAATATTCTACCCTGTGCTTCTGTATATTTTGCTTCTCTGCACACACTTTGCTCTGTGAGTAGTAGTTAAAATTCCAGTGGGCTGCCCTCCCATTAAAATACCTTTAATGTTTTATTGGGGTACCTCCTACTTGAGATGGTTTAACACATAAACGTGCTTTGCTCATTTGAGAAAAAAATAAGCTATATTGCTGATGCAGAGGCAAGATTGTTTGGGTGGCTCTCCTGTAGATTGCTCTTTATGCAAATGGTGCCTTGGGAACGGGCAGATTAACGTGTTTCAGGGCAGGATGGAGATGCAAATGTTGCATCTACTTGCCTGGGAGTGCTCTGCTGCAAGAAGGGAAACAAGCTTTCCTGCACATTGCTGACTTCTCTCTTTCTGTCCGAAAGTTCAGTGAGTGTCCTGGAAAATAATTCCTCATTTAAAGTAAGGAAGGAAAGTCCACTGAGCACTCTGCTTTCTCTAAGAAGAAAAAGTTTGAACCACTGTCTTGCTGAGGATGAAGAGGGGAAGAAAAGTAAAACTGGAAAAGGTGATGTAAACTAAGAAACAACAAAGAGAGCGGATGAAATCTGAATGTAAAAAAATGTAAACTCACACAGGTTATTTCTCTTGAATGACTAGAACAGGCTTTTCTATGACTACTAAAAGACATGGGTAGCTGCTGCTTTGAAAGGGCATTTTCCAAGCCAGTCTAAGGAAAAACAAAGCTGCACTTCGGTAAAGGGAGAAGAGACCAGACGGTCCACGCTGAGAGCAGAGAGAGGCAGAATTCAGCTCCAAAGATTTTGATTAAACCTTTTTTCTGAGGATCAGCTTTGTCTGGGTTTTCTCAGCCCTTCTTTTAACATGACAGATTCTTGGTGACTGCAAGAATCTTTCTCTAAGTGTTCCTGTTGGGTTTTTTGGTCTTGTTTTGGTTTGA
Source organism: Ifrita kowaldi (assembly GCA_013398055.1). NCBI lineage: Eukaryota > Metazoa > Chordata > Aves > Passeriformes > Cinclosomatidae > Ifrita > Ifrita kowaldi. The sequence continues at coordinate 209,671 of VZRS01010628.1, read as the reverse complement.
TTGTCTGCTTTGGTTTGATTTCTTCTGTTATCATTATTTATCAAAGCTTATTGATAGTGCAAAAAATGCTTTGTGCATTCAAACTGCTGTGTAGATGTAACTGTGCTGCCAGTGTGCAACTGCTGACACAATCGTGGTGGGACAGTTGGCTGCCTGCCCTGAGGGGTCTCCTCCAGACTCTTTCCAGGACTCCAGACACAGAGCTGGGATTTTTTTGTGGGGCAGTGTGACATGTTTGTCCTCACCCAGCGTCCTCCTCAAAAGGCAGTGGAACATGCTTCATGAATTGCTGAACATCTCAGGGGGAATCGAAGACCCTGGAAGCCACCTGAAGTCTCTGAAAGAACTGGCAAGTTTTTGGGGATGAAAAAGAGTATTCTCCAGCTCTGCTCCTTGCAGGACTCTCAGCAAAGGCCTGATTCAGTACCAGAATTCACTCTTCAATAGTGTCTGTTTGTGCTCCATGGAGAAGCCTGCAAGGGGTTGACTGAGCAGACTCCTGTTTTTCCTGCCAGCATTTCAGTATGACAAAAGAGGGATCGGCACCTGGGGGGGTCTGAGGATAATTCCAACACATGGGTGTGTGTAGAAAACCTTGTTGTAGCTACCAGTAACCATGGTACAGATTTTCTGTTTGCCACCCTTACACAGCATTTTCTTTGTCACTGAATTAGTTTCCAAACAACTTGCTGTTATCCTGGTTGTCAGTGTACCCATGGAGTGCAGCAGAAGATTAAGGGAGGCTTAAAGAAAGACTGAGACACCACAGGTATTGCAAAGAGCTAATGGGACTTTCTTCATTGGAAAGAAAATCTTTTCACAGCCCCATTGAAATGGCTAAGGCCTTTTACTCAGCCTCTCTGCAAGGAGCAAGATGTTGACAGCATCCCTGCAGAATCTATTATCCCAAATGGTGCCTGTAAACCAGGCCTCTGCCACTGCTATTTTGACATGTCTGTGTAATAAGTATCTTTCCAGCTATATAACTGAAATATTACTGCTACTTCATTTATGACTTTAGTTAACAGCCTGCTGCGAAACTGAAGTAAACTTTCAAGTCCAGTGCTGTGGTACAGACCTGCTATGCCTGCCTAATTTAATCAAAATGTCTGGAAAACTGTCAGCATCTGAAGAACAAAATGCCACTTGCTATCGTGCAACAACTCTTACTGGAATCTCCTTAAGTACTACTGAAAGAGAGCAGATATTGCCCTCCCTCTCATCTGTCCAGAGGAGGACAGTCCATTTCCTCCACTGATTGAATTAAGGACTGAAAATTCAATTTGAGAAGAAGAGTGGAACTGAAGATTTATTTTGATATGTAAAAGTCTGGGGGTTTACTTGTTGATTTTGGTTTGGGGTGGTTTTTTTTGTGTGGATGAGAAGGGTCCTCTGAGGTGTGGTGGCTACTCGGAGCAAGATTTGACAGTCCTATGTGCTGTCCATTGTCCAGGCTGGAGAACAGATAAGGCAGACAGGGAAAATGAAGGCTTGAGTGATGCATAAGGGGGTGAAAGTAATTGTGCCTAGAATAAACGGGCCATCGTTCCTAAACATAAATAGGTTTCCACATTTTCTCCAAAGTACTATCCAGAAAAGGATGGAAAAAATAAGAGGGACGGGAATAGTCAATGCCCATTTTCTACTTGAATTAAACTTCCATTTGCAAAAAAAAAAAAAAGAGAGAGGAGATAAAAATTATGAAAGTATGGCATAATATGTTAGTTGCATTGGAATTAATGAGTGACTAGATCCAAGCTGTTGAGGAAAGTTAAAGGAGAAAGGTGTTAGCAAAGCACCAAGGGAAGTGTCTATAAATTACATTTTTGAGGCCTTGCTGAACAGTATTACACAGGGTATTCAATACCAGCTAATTTGCTCAATAGGGAAGTCTCAGGTGGAAGTATGAGAAAATTTTGGAAGTAAAATGATGATATCCTTCCTTCCCAGCCTCCAAATTTCAAAGAGATCCATTTTTTCATAATTAAGAACTGAAGACACCAAAACATGTCTGTTAGCTCATTGTAGTCATATAGGACTGAAAATAATTCTAAGCCAGCTGTGAAAAGGAAGAAGAGATCCAGGTGCCTGGGACAGATGGACACACCAATCTGCTGTTTTGGTGACACAGCTCAGGCTTTCTCAACTGCAAATTTACAAGCAACCTTGGCTGTCAATTTAAAACTAAACTAAATGAAGCTGCTGTCTGTGAAAATGGCCAAAAGAAGCACATTGTGAAAGGTGGGAATAAAAAAGCATTGTTACAATTTTGAGGAATAATTTGGGGTTTGTTGTTGTAGTTGTAGTTGATTTGTTTGGTTGGTTTTATACTAGTATTAAACGAGAGAGCATGGACAATAATTTCTTTTGATTCTACTTCTTAAAATTATGTATGTTTGCTCTGGCGATGTTCTAGTTAACTGAAAGCCCAGCCTGAGCAAGATTCTGCACAGAAGACGGTTACAAAAAGGGCTCCAAAGGTGGCAGTATCCTTTAGGCAGCAGTGAGAAAAGGTAATGCTGACACCTTTCTCGCACCAGGCTCATGTGTCAGCGATCAGGGAAGCCTGGGACAGTGTTTCTTATTAGGTTTCTGTAATATGATGCACACTCAGATAAGCAAACCACTCTTTTTTTTTTTTTTTTTTTTTGTGCCTACATCTCTTCTGAGCAAAGAAGAGGGAAATCTAGGGGAGTCTGGAGGGATTTCTGTCCTCTTCTTTTTTAGGGCCAGGAGCTAGGAATAGAAGACTCTAATGGGAGACAGTGACCAGGAGCAGTCAGAGGTACTTGTGTAAGCACGTTCTGCCATGTACTGCCTTAGAGTGAGTCTCTGCCAAGATCTACTTACTGATAAAACTCAGCCTTCTGCATGTCTTGAAAACAAGGATTAGAGGATTAGGGACATGATGCTGGAAGCAAGTCTGGAGTTCAGATAGAGATGTGTAGATATGCTGAAGGAAAGGGAAGAGCAGCTGCATAGGCTGCTCAAAGTTTGCCCAACAAAAACACCTAGAGCATGAACAATTTAATGAGGAGGGTGACCACCCAAAACAGAGGAACTTATCATTTGATGGAGTAGATTGATCTTGAAATACAGACAATCACTAAAACAAACAAACAAAAAAATGAGTTGGTGATGGAGGTGGGAAGACATGCTGCAGGTGAAGAAGACATGGAATTCCTATTAAGGATGTAATGTTATGCTGAGTTTGTGAAGAGAAAACATCACTGACAATTGGTGTGAGTGCTCGGCAGTCTCAGTGACAAAGGACAGCTTGACTGAGAAAGAAGGGGATTTCTGTGGGGTTACAAGGAGCTGCAGCCCCCAACAAAAAAGCCAGAAGAGCAGCAAAATCTAAGAGAGTCTTACTAGAGGGTTCAGAGGAGGACCACGAAGATGATCAGAGAGCTAGAACACCTCTGCTATGAAGACAGCCTGAGGGAGATGGGGTTCTTCATCCTGGAGAAGAAAAGGCTCCAGGGAGACCTTACAGCAGCCTTCCAGTACTTAAAGGGGGCCTAAAAGAAATCTGGAGACAGAATTGTCCAAGTCCGGGTTGGACAGGGCTTTGAGCAACCTGGTCTAATGGAAGGTGTCTCTGTGCATGGCAGCAGGGTTGGAACTAAATGATCTTTATGGTCCATCTTAAACCATTCTACGAAAATGAAATGTCTGAACTTTTAGAGGTGGATATGGTCACACTGGAAACCTAAGCAAAAATCTCAGTAAATGGAACACTTTAATCTTCACAGACTTCTTCACCTGGGCCACTCCAATGGCTCAGATGTCCATGGCTGATCTGAAAGGGGAAAGGACACCCTATTGAAACAGGAAAGAGGGAGTGTGTGTGTGTTTGTTTGTGTGTGTAAGAGTTTTCATGCATAGAAACTCTTCTTGCATGAGAGCTTTGGTGCCTAGGTAGTGGGGCCATATCCTGGAGACACTGGGAGGGGCAGCATGGTTTGATAAAGATTGTGATGTGATGTGCAGGTTTCAGGTGTGGGTGTTGGGCAGGTGGTGAGAGGATCCATGCTGACCAGGAGATGTTGTAATGATGAAGATGTGGTAGAATTCTAGAGATCTATATTTTGTGACATGCTGAGCATCATCCCTGGGCTATACACAGCAGTGCTCTCTGTTGAGCCTCCTTCCTGGAACTCTCTGTCATGGGAAGTCAGCAAGCACTCTGGCTTTTAGTTCTGTAAATGAAAAGTCCATCTGTTATTGCAGTTGTGGGATCACTTTCATTTTGGGATTTCTCTGAACACTGTTCCACAGATGTGATCACCTCTTAAAACTACAGGTTCTTACACTTTTACAAGAGAAGTAACTGTCCCCTCCTTTGACACACGCCTGCTGCCTTCCTAGGGGGTTGAGTTGGTGCTGCCTAGAAGTTCTATTGCTGCCCAGAAATGTGCTTGAATACATCTAGAAGATTTTCTCACTCATAAATAACAGGTTTGTTAGTGTAATTTCTTCCTTATGCCACTTAAACACGAGCTTGAAGTATTCAGTCTGTTCCTAACAACACTGATGTCAAATTTGTGTATGTTAGATTACATGGGAGTCTCTGATGACTCTTCTGAATTTATCTCCACCTGTTCCTCTGCTATCCCAGGGAACAAGAGAATAAGGAAGAAGTGGGATAACTTGGGTAAAGCAAAACCAAGGATAATGCAAAACCTTTGTATATTTACTTGGCTTCTGTCAACTATGCTCCTGCTCCTCAGACCTAGTTCTGCCTCTCTGCATTAGGTTAAACACGGGTTAAAAACTGCTTCTGTTCTGGAGTCACTGTTTAGGGCGTCCCAGGAATGCTGGGTCTCATTAATATTTGTACCACACCTGACCACAAGTCGGTCATGGTCTGGTTAAAGCTGTAGATGGTACACGATAGACACAACTGCTGGGGCGTGATACTCACACAGAGTGTTCCTGTCCTTGAGATGGAGACAGTGTGGAAATGAAGGAAACTATCCCTTCCCACAGTGCACCCTCAAGCTCCTCTGATGTAAAATATTTCCATTTGGAAAATGCCACCTTGCAATTGAAATGAGGCCTTAATTCAGAAAAATACTGGTTTCCACGTTGCCCATGGGCAACCGCTGGGCAAAAGTAGCTGTGAAAGTGGTACCACTTCCCATTTGACTGTGAATCCTGTGTATGTGCTGGAGCTCTGCTCCCAGGAGGCCCCACACCCACCAGCCTTGATTATTTTGGGATGTGGTGAGGGAAGGTTGGAGACTGGTGAGAGCTCACTGAACACACAGGGACTCTCTCCTCCCTGCAGCTGGTGCCTGGCGATGCATTCCCACAACAAAATTTTTAATTAGAAAGCTTTTCCCTCAGGAGTCTGTATGTGTGGAGCTAAACTTACTTCCTGGCTTCAGTGAAGTTTCACTTTCTTCCCTAATTATTTGTTATTGTCTTTCTTCAAACGGGTGCTAGATACACTCCCTTCTCATGAGTCTAAATTGTGTCTCATCAGCATGGGTGAGTGAGCTGCCTGTGAGGCACTGCCCAGTGCTCTGCTGCCTTTTACCGTGGTAACTGGACTGGTGAAACTTGTGGGAGTGTAGGGGAGGCTTTCTGTCCCTGCCATTGTACAATACAGTACATTCTTGTTAGATTAAACATTTACTGGAGAAAAGTTGGGCTGCTGTTGCAGGAATCCACACACCTGCTTCACTTAGCAAAGTGCAATCTGGATGGGCCTGCCAAGTGCCACTCCTTGACAAGAACCAGGAGCCACACAAGCGTGTTGGAGCCCTTGGATATCTGCCACACGAGCACATCTTCACAGCTCTTAAGGGATTTGATCTGGTTTTTACTGTTGGCTTTACTGCAGTTGCAAAGTGCAGGGATTCCTCTTGCATGCAGGTCTTATTAGGTAGAAATACAGAAAAATCATGAACAAAGCCTTTTTTTCCTCCTAAAATCTTACAGTCCAAAGTGTGCCATATAATTAAGAGATATTTAGAAAGCCCTAGATGGAAAAGATGAAGGATGGAAATCGCTGTCACTTTTGCAACCTGTATTTCAGGCCACATGAGATAGAAATCTAACAAAAAATTCTGGATTTTGAATATTTAATTTCTTTTCTTTACACAGGAAATGTTCAGGTACCAGCTTTTCACATAGGCAAAGGCAATGTTATTGATACACACTGATATTGGAACCTTATGCTACTTCTTTTTTTCTTAAAACCTAGTGTTTATGAGGACTAACTGCAACACATATTGGACAATTAGCTCATAAATAATCAGAGTTGCACTTTCAAGTATTACCAGGCATTTCCATACAGACAAAAACTGCAGCTGATTGACAACTGTCCCTTCCCAAACAATTAAACTACTTCATATAATAAAGAAGGATTTTTTTTTAAACTCCAAAAGAGAAAATTAGAGATCTTTATGTTGCCTCATTTATAGACATACAGAAGTTTTTGGCAGTTTAGTAACCGATGTAATGTTTATTCTTTCAATCAACTATTTTTAAATTGGTTGTTAGACCATACTTGTAATTCACATGAATACCAGGAAAACCAGAACGGCTGCAGCACCTCTTCAGGACCACGAGGTACTGAACTGTGCCTACAGCTCTGCACAGCTCACAGGAGTGCTTCACACTGTGCTTGCACACTGAGCAACACTGGCAGGAGAAGTGACAGGTGAATTTTCAGATCACTGCAGTGCTTCAACTTAGAGTGATCTGCAGCTTTACCTGCTGAAACCTTGAATGCTGGTTATCTACACCCGAATGCTATCAGAGGAGCCTCCCTGGCTCGCTGTGCTGATGGCAGTGGCTCACTCTGCCACGGTACTGAGCACAGACCTCTTCACAGCTTAAGCTGTTTGCACATTGTAAAGCTGGAAGAGCTAAGCCAGGCAGATTCTCAGCAAGGCCCACTAATACTAAATAGAAGTGACATTTTCTACCAGAAAATAAATTGTTCTTCAGGAGAACACTGATTATTTTGGAATACAAGTGTATATTTTCCTCCAGAATAATCCACCCACTCAGAGAAATCCTTGTCTCTGTGCTGTTGTTTTTAGCTGGTGCTCCCACTTCTCCTCTTCTAAACATCTCTGGTCACTCCTTGCCATCCAAGGGAACACTTGTGACCCAGCAGCTCCTTGTGCTCTGTTTCCCACGGCACAGTGGCAGTGCCAAGCCCCAGCTGTGTCAGGAGTGTGCCCCATCTGCAGGCTTTTTCCCTGCAGGTTTATTTTCGTGTGTAGGGGTAAAGGCTATTTTTCCTGTGCAGAAGAGAAGAACCTGTGTGTGGGCTGCTGCGTGTGTCACAGCGGAGCAGCTGGCAGGTGGTAACTTGTTTATCCGCAAGAAAGAGAGCTGCTCCTGAGCTTTCCCTGCCACCCCAGCTGCTCCTAGGCTGGGGCTTGCCTGCAGAAACAGGGTGAGAGTCAGACCTGTGAGAACTGGAGGCTGTCAGGGGAGAGAGGGGCAGTGGGCAAGGACAAATGAGGGCTGTGGTTGTGCACTTGGGACATGAAGGGCTGTGAGGATTTGTGGGACAGATAAAGAGGGGGGTTGGAAAGTTTTGTGTTGATTTGGGTAAACCGGTGTAGAGAGACTGAAGGGAAACAGAGGGCAGGCAAAATCATTATTCTACAAAATAATTTCCAGCCCTGCCCCAAACTGACCCAGCTCCTCCATCTCCTCCTCTGTGCTTGGAAGAAGGCACGAACCGCACTACGACTGCCTCCCAGTCTCCTGCACCCATCCCTACAGCTGTGTGGTCACCTCTGCCAAGCAAGGGGGATACTACAGAAGTGTCCATGGCCCTTGAGCTGCCCCTGCTGCCTGTTTCCCACTCAAACATGGGGAAGAGCTGGTGCCTTCATGTTCTCCTGGGGGTGGACACCTGCTTATATTCTGGCTTTGGCCGCCCATTACAGTCGGATTTTCCCAGGGTACAAGACTTATCCTCGCCACCACCCCGGTCTGCTTGGAGTTGGGATAAGGTCTCAACTTTATTTCTGAGGCCTTTATCAGAGTATAATGTTTTTCTCACGGCTGGCAGTGGCTGGAAAATTATAGTTGCCATTGTAATCAGCAGGAGTTGGAGATACTCATCACTTCTCCAGATGGACCCTGAGGCGTGGGATGCCTAACTAGGGAGTCTGGAAGTCAGACATCTGAACCTGAGATGGTCACCCTAGTCACCTATTTATACGTCAGATAAAGCTCTCATTTCACATGTTTTCCTCTGGCACAGAAGACACGGGTAGTTCAGCTGTTAAGTGATTTATACTGCAGCCACCAGCGAGTCTAAGTCTTCCAGAGATTACGAGTTTGGCAAAATTTACTTTTGATCTTTCATCAGACTGATAAACTACCTTTGCAGGGAAGGCTGGCCTCACAGTCAGGTGCTCAGGAGTGCATTGCATTGAACTGCTTCTGCTATTTACTGCCCTGCTGACTGATGGCAGAGAAAACACATGGTGATTTCTGCTTTGGTTTTCTCAGTTGCACAACACCCTACTAGTTCTTTAGGATTACAGGAGCTGAGTTCTTTGATGTTGCAACTTGAGGCTATTGTAGGTTTGGTTTACTCTATGGTTTTAACTCTTCTGAGGGGCTCCAGTGGGTTTCCATGTAGATTACAAGAGCAGGATTACTTCAGGATCCCTCCTCTCTGATAAGAAAATGCTCTCAGCAGGCCCTGCCTCTTCAGGCAGGAAAGACAATAGGTTTGCTTGGCAGTATCTGAATGTTTATCAGGTATTCTAAATTCATTAAATGAAATGGAATGGGGCTTTTAGCAGTATTGTTAGCTAGATGACTATAATTTAAGGGAGTGGGAGAGTGCTTCATTTCCTACCTTTAGTAATAAACTGAAAATAAAACATAAATGTCAAGTGGTAATGTAGCAGTGTGCTTAGCAACCAGATGATCAAACGTTAGGAAAATGCCAACAACAGTAAGTCAGAGCTGCCTGCTTGGGTGTTTGTGTGCATGTAAATAATCTTCCTTCCTCAACTAGGGTCTAAGTGTTGGCAAAGGTTATTTTGCTCCCTTTCTTTCTAATCCAAAAGATTAAACTGCAGCAGAGAGACAATATAACTTTGACAGAAAGGCAGTCCCGAAATCTCCAGATACAGTAAAATGCCTTAATATTAGCATGGCAATCAAAGTGGTATTAGGCAGGATAGAAATGTGACAGACTTCATACTCTTCACAAGGCTGAAGTTGGTATGAAGAGGGGATATCTGCTAAGCATGACATTATAAGCAGTGCCCTTAGGCTTTGAGATATTAGGTCAGCTATGTTTGTGGGGATTTAGACAAAAAAAGTACATGAAGGGACAACCTCGCACCTTAGGATGTTTGTGACCCTAACCCTTCGTATTCATTAGAAAATCTTGAGGCAAAGAGAAGGCTCTCCTAGGGTTTGAAGAAAGCTTGTTGGACACATCATGAGGAAGCAAGGGAATTATTTCACAAGCTACCCAAGCTTTAGTGCTAGGTCATGGTATGGACTTACTAACCCCTATTTCCCTGCTTTACATTTTCCTGACTATACCATATTACATTTCTTTCATTTCCCAAATATTTGTAGTGTTACCAGTCCTTGCTCATATACTCTTAAGATTTTTTCTGGATTTTTTTTTCCTGTTAAATCAGCCTCTCTAGGGCATTACACAATTTTTGTTGCTTTTCACTGAACTATCTGTAATTTATCAATATCTTTTTGAAAATAAGCTACCAGGTCTTACTGTGGTATCTGCTCTCATGTGAGCAGTAACTATTACTCCTATCCCTGGAACAGCTGCATTTTATGAAGAAAACAGGTATTTTTTTTCCTTCCAGCCATTTCAAGCAACCTGCAAACACCAAAGGACTGAGCTACTCCACAAGAAAGCTCTTCCTATGTCTAAGTTTTATCCATGAACATACAGCTAGATGTGGTGCTAGGAAGCCATAAACATCTATGGGCATCACTAGTGAAAAAGGGCCCCAAGACAGCATGGAGATTTCTGGAAAACCTGCCATAAATATAACACAGGCAGAGTGCCTGCTGCAGCACTGCCTCCCTGTGCAACCACTTACTGCTTTGAGGGGCTGCTGGGCTGGAAGGGCCTGGGTAAACACAGGGCCTTGTTTAGATCTTTGGAACTGTTGGATGGATTAAATTTTGCTCATCGCGTTCTGCCTCCCCCTGCTCCTCCTCCTGTATTGATTTTCGTCATGTGGGGTAGAAGAGCTTTTGTTCACCTGAGACCAAAAACCCTGGCCTCCCGCTGTCCTGCCTGCCTTGGATCTGAGCCCATGCACTGCCTGCCTCCTTCCCATTTCAGCCCTCTTCCTCAAGGGAAAGGCCAGGGATACCAGCACTGTTTCACGCTGTTATTCACCACCAAAATAAAAGCCAATGCTCTCACTGACTTCACTGAGCACAGAAAATTGTGTTACTTTAGGGGGGCTGCTATTTTATTTTTTTTTAGAAGGAGATATATGACTGACTATAGCGTCCTCTGTGTTGTCTTTACATCCAGTTGGTTCCAAGTGAAGGCTCATGTCATGAAAGTACAGGTATCATCTGTCAACCCAAAAGGAAGCCTGAGACCATGAGTACCTAACATCTTTTTCAGTCTTTCATCTCCCCTGTGCCTGTGCTGAAGGCTGTACTCTTTGGTAATGACTAGATCTAGGCAGGAGCTGGATTATTCCTCTTATGAGAAAATCCTGGGGTTTCCAAACCTGCTATTTGTTACTAAATTGACTCGAATAAAAGAAAAAATTCTTCTTCTGTGAAAAAAAAGAGAAAGCAATCAAAAGGAAACAAAAATAAAACTGTTCTGATTTTGGTGGTTGTCTTAAAAGTTTTGAATACATGAATTTTAAAAGCTTAGGAAAGTTTTACAAATCCCTTTGTAAATGAAAGAGCATATGATAAAAAAAATAAAAGAGCAGATGCTACTTCTAAAGACAGTGTTTACATTCCAACTTTCTCTCAAAACAAAGCTGCCTTCCCTTTTAAAGAACATTTCCCTAAGAAAAATCTCTTGCAAACTAAGCAGTCGATGCCCGTTAGCTCACTTTCCCCATCTGTGTTTTGGGTTGCTTAGCTCCCCCTAAAGCCTTCTGGGGTGCAAAATCAGCTAGAAATCACCTAGCACATGGGCTATTACATGGCATACGTGGACTTACTTTTCTAAGTGAGTGCCACGAAGCCACTGGTAGGGATTTTGTAGCTAGATTTTTTGCAGCTGAAGGCTGCTGGCACAGGTGGCTGCAGGCTGTGGAAATGCTGCACTTGTGGCATGGGCAGCAACAGCAGTCTTGGCGTGGTCCTCAGTGGAGACACAATGGAGACACAGTGTTGGCTTGCTTGCTAGAAACCAGAGAGGGAGTGGTTTTTAATGAATGTTATTACTAAAAATATCAGATATTTAGAGAAAAATTAGTCTGTGAAACCTATATTATCTTCTTCCAGAGAGTTAACGAAGGGACAATGGCTGTGGCCACCTTATTTTGCTGTTGCTATTGTTTAATACCATATCACCAGCAGCAGAAGACTCTGGTGAAATGCATGGTTCCTGTACTGACTTCCATTTAAATATTTTGTATCCGATAACAACCAGTTTAAGTCACAATGATCTGAAAATTACAAATACAGCTAACCAACAGAATGATGAACTATTTGATGAAAAGAAGATCTGTTGGCAGCACATAAAAACTCCTCTCAAGTCTTTGACTTTGGGTGTGTACCTAGAAATCATCAGTAGCATCCTTTTGGGGTCTCCTGTTGGTGACCAGTGCAGTGTACACCGAGTCCTGTGTGATGCTGTGGTGTTCTGCTGCCTCAGGTGAAGTGAATTTTTGGCCCTGCCAGTACCCATCTGGTCTGGTCTGAGCTACAATGCAGCAATTCTCTCATCTTCACAAACCTGCACTTGGCACGGGTCTGGATCCACAACCCAGGCAGGGTTATTCTGTGTAATAGATGTGTTAACTACTGGGGGGCACAGATCATGGCATAGTCTCCAATTTGTTGGAAGAACTTAGATTCAGGGAGGAAAAGTGAGCTAAACAGGAAGCTTGGAAATTTTGTCCAGACACTGAAGTGGGGAAGAGGTTAAAGCATCAAAATATCTGTACCGCTGATACAAGAGTAATTCCTGGAAGCCTGAACACGGCTGCTTTCTGCAACATTGTGAGTTATTTTTGCTGGCTTTTTTGCTGTTAATGCCACTCGTGCTCAATTAATAGTTAATTAATGTGATCAAAACTGCAGTAGAGAAAAACATAATAATGAGTCTGTTTGCTCTCTTCACTCCCAACAAAAAAAATAATGCAAGCCTTTAGCTTCTCCTTGGTGATTTGAAAGCCCAAATAGTGCATTTGTATATTCTTTGCGTGTTTGTGTGTATACAATTATAAAATTTGTATACAAGGTGGATGTTAATGAAATAGAATTTTAAGGATTTTACTAATTTTGTAATTTTTTCCAAAATCTCTGTGGCTTTTATTATTTTTGTTTTGGATGTAGGAAGAAATTTTTTAGGAATTAGAATCAGCATCACAGTCTGGGAAATTTTTCTTAATGTGCTTGCTGGCTCATGTTTCACAGCCCTGGTTTTTTATGTATTTGTTTGGGTTTTTTCAGAAGATTTAGAGTGAATACAACTGATACTGACTTCTGACTGGCAATGAATGAGTTCAGTGCAGTTTTTTTCTGTCATTAATTTTAGCCAGTGATATTTTTGCCAAGATCTCTCTTCACTGCTCTCTAAATTGCAATTACTCTCCTGAATGGCAATAAATGTTGCCTATACAAATTCTCCTGTATGGTTTTAGGTGGACTTAATTTAACATATTGATCTCATCTCACTCGAGGCTAGAAGTAGAGCATCTCTCATGTTCTCACATTTTAAAATTAGTTCTGCCAGATTCGCTGTGATTAATTTTTCAAGAGAATTTAACTTTCAGAAATAAGGGAACTATCAGAGGGTTCGCCTTAATGAAGCTGTTTCCATTCTGCTCTTCCATGAGTGATAGGTTTTATCTTAACTAGTTACACAAAAATGCTGTGATGAAAAAGGAACTTTAGAGAGAAATAATCTCTTAAGATATCCAGTGTACCAGAATTAGCTCTCTTCTCTAGGAGGCTGAACATGTGAGTATATACATATTGTAACTTCTCAGAGGGTTTTTTGTCTTACTGCTATGTTTTGCACTGAACACTTCAACTGTCATTTAATCGGCTTGATATACTTGCTTAGGAAGATTAATAGATTCACAAAGTTCCTAAGAGGATTTAGATACATTACTAATCACAGAGCTAGGAGACTGGCAGTAGTTAGTTTTAAAAAACCCAATTAAGAGCAATTTGATGAGACTGCAACCATAGTTCTGCAGAGCTCAGTCTCTGTAGTGTGTGTGTGTGTGTGTGTGGAGAGAAAGATAATATTTTCTGTTGAAATGTCTGTGAAGAGCAGCTTGCTGTGTGCACTGTACACGGGCTGCATCTGGGATGTCAAGTCCAAAGTCTGCCCCTCTGGTCTTTTTAATGGGATGGGGTACATATGGTGAGTGCTGTCAATCCAGGACCAGGGATGGGCAGTTCGCAATAAGAGCCCACAGCCAGTTATAGAATTTTTCCAGTCTGTGTGGTCAACTCTTTGGGGGGAAAAAAAATAACATCAAATAGAAAAGCTGCACCGTTAATTGCCAAAAAATGTCACTCTCTGGTGTTGGTTCCTTTGGTTGGACTGATGCATCCAGCCAGACTGGATTGCAGCAGTAATGGACTCCTCTGCTGGCACTCATCTCAAAGGCAGACAGGATCACAGGGAAGGAGAGAGAAGAAAGGGAGGTTTCAGGATCAGAGGTGGAGGCATTTCTAGAGCCAATGACTTAAAAAGAAGTGGATTCTTCTATGGAAGGCAAAATATTTATCAAACGGCAAAAAGCTTTTGCATTCACCTACTCTAATCTTCCAGATACCATCAACCCTGGACCTTCTTTAATTCTCATTTTGAGTCAATATATTATAGCTCAGAATTTTAAAAAAACCTTTGAGTTACAGAGAAGCTACGAGAAAACCCAAGAGTCTACTCCAGTATCTGACAGCACGTAAAATTAAAAATTTTTATCTTTTTATTTTGTCTACCCTTGGGTTCCTGCCTGTTACATGGAATGTACCTCTGTAGTTCTTGTTCTGTATGGTTGGTATTTACAGTCACATATACATTACAGATATGTGGTGAGATGGGACTTACTTGATAAAGATACAGAACTCTGGATATGGATATCTGCGTTTGAAGTGTATTTTCCAGTTCTTTGGTTGTATTAACCTCTATTAACCTCTTCCACAATTGTGGGCATTAGAATTAGTCAGAGACCTCTAATACCCATCAAAAACACAGAGGCAAAATGCCATCTTTGATACTGCCCCATGCTCCTGTTGCTCACTGTGGGATTGTGCTCTCTCTTTCAGCTGGTTCCATCAGGGATCCGGCTCAGCTGATCATCCCCAGTGATACCCAATTTCTTATCAGAGAGGCTCTTTCCTAGAAGAGAGGCTTTCAGGCTCTGAGTGTGGCATGCATGCTTTGTTTCTAGATGCTTGACTTCAAGTTTTTTTTATCTTAATATTTGTACCTTATTCTGTCTACTCTTCTCTCAACTCCTCCCAGTTGCTCCCTTTCTCTGGTCTTCAGGTCACTTGCATACTTGTGTCAGTATCAGTTTTTTACTTCCATTTCACTGCTAAAAATGCTGCAGAATTAATGTCTCCATGAACTTGCTAGAAACCCACCTCTTCAATTATGGTATCTTGTTTATAGATACAACCTGTGCTTGTAATTTTCAATCTGGTGTTCAGTGTTGACTTTTTTTTCCTCCATTTTTTTTTACTATATTAAAATACCTTACATATACCTGTAGTTAATATATCAGTGTTATTAATTTAACTACCAAACTTACAATATTACGAAAAGGTCATCAAATTTATCAGCAAAATTGATTTTCCATAAATCTGTATTACTGGCATTACTTGTCTCATCTACTTTTACATCCTAATAACTGTCTCTCCTGTCAGGTTATCAGTTATACTGACTAGGATTGGTGCCCAGCTGATGCAGTATTTATTTATTTTAACTTCCTTTGGTAAGTCTTGGCACAATATTAGGACTCTTTCCAACCTTTTGAACTTCTCTTATACACAATGAGCTATTGAAAACTGACATATTGTCTGATTTGTATAATTCCTTGACTAACTTTTTGATATTTGGGTACATTACTACAGGTTTATAATTTAAAAAAAAATTAAATTTTGTTTAGATTTAACTACTTATTATCCTTCTCAGTTACAGATAAAATAAAAAACTTCTTACCAGCCTCTGGTTTAACTGTAGCATCTGTTTTTTGGATTTTTTTTTTTTTTTTCAAATTGAAACTCAGCAAGGAACATCTGTACTCTAACTTCCTAGGTAAAAGATACAAAACTATTTTAAAACCAAGATAGAAAATGGAGATGTAAGTCAAATAAAGTTATCTGAATAGAAGACATAAACAGAATATTTGTATAAACCTATAGAAGGATAATGAGCGTCCAGAAGTCCTGTACTTTCAAAGTCATCTAGTAGAAATCTGCTTGTATACCCTTAAAAAGATTTAAACATAGCCTTTTATGTCAGAAAGGTCCTCATCAGGTTAGTGGAAATACAAAATATCCCACTTGCTTAATAACAAATGTGGATTAAGGCAGAGAGATCTTTTGCTGTGAGATACTGTTCCCAATGAGAGAGAGAAAAGTGCCAGCAGGAGGGAAGTGTGGAAGAGTTTGCACTTGAGTTTAGAAGCTTCAGTGTTTCCTGCCTGGAAGGGAAAGGTCTCCTGGGGAACCTACCCAGCACTGACGGGCAGGAATGAGGGGAGATTAGGAAATACTCCAACCTCGTGGCTGACTTCCCACTGAGGGGCAGGTGACGTGAACAACCAGGCTTGCAAAGGAAGGTGAAGAATGGCATTGCAAGTACCAAGAAGCCCTCAGGGTGCATTGCAGCCTGCAATTCTTTGGATCAGCAGGGTAGGAACTGTGCTACTGCCACGTATCCATTGAGATAAATACACAAAAATGAAATCATGCAGCACCTGGAGGAGAAAAAAGTCACTCTGTAGGTATCTTCCCCAAGCCCTCAGATGTGCTTCTTGCAGGTCAGGTGTGGAGTTTAGAGGGATAAATAGATGGTGAGGAAGAGAGAGAGAGGATCCTTTATGGCTTGCTGTCTTCCTCATATGGTACCTCATCTTCCTCAACTGGGCAACAAAACAGAGAATAGAGTAGTTTGGTGTTTTCTACCCAGGAACAGCATACTAGTGGAATAAAACTCTGCAGCCTAAGGTAAATTTGGTTTTGTAATAAAAATGGTTTTACAAAGAAATACAGAAAACAGGAAATTAGACTTCTCCTGGAAACCAGCCCTTTCCTCCTCTTGCCCCAGATAATTTAAACATATTGACCAATTCCAACCTTATCTGACAGAAAGATTTGAGGAATTAGGTTCCTACTGACTTTGTCCAAAGAGTTGCTGTGAGGAACCATCCCAGGTCTGGTGGAAGGTGCAGCACATGCACAGTCCTTTCTAGCCATCAGAGTCCACACTGTTGTTTACCTTCAGGATGCGAAGCACAGTACATTGGGTTCCTGTGTACCTCACAGAACTGCTGCCTCTTGCTTTGTTTGTTTATTCCACATCCTATGATTCCTAATCTAAAACATTAATGATGGAACAATTTCCTGTTTGTTCCTTAATTTACATCATTACCTGGACCTGAACACAAAACTGCACTGACCCTTTTTCATTAAAGCAGAAATTTTATTGAAAAATGTTTCTGAAAGGGTGTAGTTAAGTTTGTCTGTAAACATTTTTGGTGCTTGTTGATATTTATGCTCCAACATTCTATCCTGAAATGCTCTTAGGGAGGTGGGCTGGTCACTCATCTGCTCCATTGATAACCTTTTTTGGGATGAAGTGTGGGAGGGTTGTTTTTACTGATCCAAAGCTGATCTACCATCTGCAAGATTTTAGAAAAGATGCTGTTACAAATGTGTTACAGTTTCTTTTTTAGTATTCATCAGCATCCCTGAAAAGAAAAGGGAGTTCAGATCACACGAATCCCAGTCCCAAACACCCCCATGAAGACAAGCTGATGCGTTTTCTAGGGCAAATGCTTATCTAGGTTCATTTCTTCAATTACATTGAAACACTGATTTGTAATACATCATAAGGGAGCTGTTACAGAAGTCCTGTGAGCAAACACAAGCCACCCTTTGTCCAGGCACATTGTTAAAATGACAGCAGGGTCACCTGGACACCTTTTCAGAGGCAGTGAATTGGTGTGAATTACCAATATCGCATGGACACCTCCTGCATCCAGCTGTGGATGTGAGAAGAGGAAAGAGAGTGCTGCAGGAACCCTTCACATGGGCTGTGCCCCTCTCAGGGCTGAGCCCAGGCCTACTGCAATCCTGCACTTGCTGCAGATGCTGCCTCATTGGAATAGCATCGTCTTCGGTCACACTGCACTCGTTGCATCTCCACTGTCACTGAGGCTCATATGCACATGGCTGTGTTCGTTAGCAAGAGCACCATTAAAAGTAGTTTTTTACTCTCTGTGTAACTTATTTAAGGGAAGGTGACATTTCTTTTTATTTTTATGTAACAGCTTCACTTAAACCCTCAGGTACCTTACCCCCAATTTACCAAAACTTCTGTGTATGCCTAATGTGTTCTTTCAGGGATAACTTTTTCAAAGTTAGAATTCAGCTTAGTTACCATCAAAAGCAGTAAAATCCAGTATTTCAAGGTTGCTGTTAAGACTTTATTAAGTCATTAAATGTGCTAGTGCCAGCAGGGTATCCTTGCAAATTTAAAGAACAAAGGCAGTTATTTTGTAATATGCACATTCCAGGACATTTAAATTATTGACCAGGTACGTAAATAATTGATGGCTCACACAAGTAACACTGTAAGAGCCCTGGAAAGCATTGCATTCATTTGCTGGGGAGATGGTGGGGTCAGGACTTGTGTAGTGAATAATGATCCATTCTTTCCTTCCCCACTGGAATGCCATTATCCCGCTCAGCTGCGTGAACAGTACGTTTAGGCCCCAGCCGAGGAGCAGCACTTGACGCATGCCCTGAGTAGGAGGAACATTGTGTAAAGGTGCCTTTTAGTGACAAACACGTGAGTCTGTTTTCATTTCTGTCCTGTCCCCAAGATGAAGTGGCCTTGGAAATGAGGAAGCTCTGTGAATTTGTCAAAGTACAAGCTGACAAAAGAAAACACCTGTGTCCATTCAGAAAAACTGACCCTTATGTGTCATCCTCTTGCTGCCTCCGCTTTGTGTCAAGCCTCCTGCAGCCCCAACATCTCTGTCCTGGCACAGCCATCACAGGTAGGGCTCCTGTGATGAGTGCAGTGCCATGGCTGCTCGGGATGGCACAGAGATGTCGGGGAAAGCTCTCAGGGAAAGGTGTGGGAACCTACCCCATATGCAGCCTGTGTGGAGCACGGGAACTGAGGTGGTTTTGGCTGTGGATTACAAACAATGCAGCCACATTTGGAGACCTCTAATGCCAGGCTCTCCCTACCAAGGAATGCCAAACCACTGGTGGCATGAAGCAAGCAGTGGTCCCTAGGCAGTGCCCTACACAGGCAGGCTGAATTCCCATGCTCCCACTATGTCCTTGGCACAGGGCTTGCCAGGGCTGTGTTTGGGTCTCCTTTGGAGCCAGGTGAGGGAGGAACATGGCTATGAGCCAGCTGGTGCCCAGGGTGGTGCCCCCTGAGGTCCCCTTGCCCCTAAGGTGGTGCAGGAAGCAGTGTAAATGAGCTACGGATCCCCAGGACCACATGGGAGCAAAACCCATACTGCACAATTTAGAAACATGAAATTATTTGTGAAGTTGACCAGAAAGATGTAATATCCAAAAGCATATAGGTCACTTGAGAGGCAAAAGTCCTTGGTGCAGTCTCTTGAGTGGGAAATTTATCCCCTTTCCTAATAGCTCATGCTGTTGTGGATGCTGTTGAAGCCGTGCCCACACAAATACTGAAACAATTTTTTAAAGTCAGTTCAAGTCATCAGTCACTCAGGCTGATGTTTTTCCTTACCCAGCTTTTGCCACAGGCTTGCTGACCCTTTTCTTCAAATACCAAAACAGAAGAAGGGGGGCATGGAAACATGAGAAGTGATGGGTGCCCTAGAAGCAGAGGTGCAAGAACATGATGAAAGGTGACCTGAGCTCACTCTGGGCAGTGGGGTGCTCCAGCAAAGGGTGAGAAGAGCAAGGAAAGGCCAGTGGGAAGCCCAAAGGAGAGAACACAAAATGAGGTTAGAAACCCTTATTCGGGAGGAAGATATAGTGTGTCCTTCCTTGCCAAATGAGAAACAGGAACAATTTAAAAGTCAGGAACAGTGTTGAAAGGTGAATTGTAAACAAAGAGCCTGAGTCTTGTGGAAGGAGACAGTCCCTGAGCGGACCTGCAACTGCAGCAGCCTGAGAGGGCTCTCCCGGGGCAATGAAGCCTCACCATTCACCTTCCTCATGGACCAGATGCTCTCAGCACTAGTTATTACCCTCTTAAATCTCTCCAGATTGGCCTCCCCTTTGGTCTTTAAGTGCAGCACTCCAAAAGGGATTTAATAGAGTGCTAGAAAGAATGAAATTATGTCTCCTCCTGTCCCTCACAAGTGGCAACCCTCTCAGTGTGCCCCAGGCCTATACAGCTTCATGCTACTCATACATAAGAAAGTTTGGACACATTTTACAGCCCAGGTCTGTTGTCAATCCTTGTTTTATACTTGATTTCTCTCCTGCAGTGTAGCATTAGCACTTGTCCTTGCTGAATTTCTTCACAGTGATTTCATACCCTCCCTCCAAGCTATTATTGATCACTTTTAGCTCTAACCCGGCCCTTCAAGGTGTTTGCAATTTACAGTTTGTTGTTATCCACTCTGTGAACCATCATTTAGTTGTTAATAAAAACACTGAGTGAGAGAGAGCTGACAGTCTCTCTCCCCATATGACAGTGACTCACCAATAGCCCCTGTCTCAAAAGCAGGTTTTTTGCCCATACCTAAGGCTGGTTACAGCTAGACCATGTTGCTAAAGCTTGTTTATGAAGATGTCATGTGAGATAATTTTAAGTCAAGTATATAGCTTCTCCCTCAGCCACCAGGCTGGTTACCTTGCCAGAAAAGGGCACTAGATTCATCTGGTGTAAGTTTTTGACAAAACAAAACTATTTGGGCTGTTTGCTTGATCCCTTTGTCATCTTGTGGGTACATGTGGACTGATTGTTCCCTTGTTTTCCTGGGATACTGGTCAGTCTGTTCTGGCATTCCCATGTCCTTCCTCATATCAAATTTGCCTTCTGTAGACCTCTCCTCTCTTCTACACAGTATTGAAAATAACTGGTAGTGATTTGAGGTTTTGTTGGCATGGTATATTGTAATGAAACATGCTCATGTAAAACCACCCACCTGGGGAAAGGCTGGGTGATGTCTCAGACAGACTCTCATAGAGTTTCAAAAACTGACAGATCTTCCTCAGTTCTGGGAAGGTCAGTGATTGGTCAGAGTAAACAACCCAGCTGTAGATGAGAAACAACCTCAGGGATGTGAGAAACGGGGAGGGGAGAATTAGGCTTTGTAATGACAGCAGTGTTTCTGACAAGCTGACAGCAGCATGGTACATAGCAAAACTTACCAAAAACGGCTGCTGTGAGATGGTGAGTCTTTCTGGTAGTCTTTCTTTTCACTGACTGCTGCTTTCAGGCACAAAATGAGAAGTATGACACAAGCCTCCCCTTCCAGAGATGTTTTCATTTTGGAAGACCTGAGTTGCTCTCTTCTTTAGAGGGTTACTTTCTCAATTCTGTTTATAGATGATATCCAGAAATTCATCAAAGTCAGGGAAGTTGATGGCATTTGTGTTCCCTCTGGGCTTCTGATTCCCCCTAGACCTAGGGATTCAGCTGGGGGCAGACATGACTGCAAGAGGATCAGGAGCAAAGGAAACAATATACTTAAATATTTAAACAGACTGAGATAATAAATTTTAAGCCAGAGAGCTCTCCTATGCTTTTGAAGATCTATTCTTAATTTGAAGTACTCTAATGTATAAACCCCACATATTATAAGAAAATCAGAAAATAGATGTAATTTAATGTGTCTACCTGAACATTATCACCTTGCTAAGTCTAAGCTAGTCATCCTAAGCTTTATTTACATCAGTGGAGAGAAATAGGCCCCTCGAGAAGGTAATTCATCAGACCCACTTAATTTACATCACTTTTTGAGTCATTCTCTTGAGGTATCTCTAGCTCTCTATTGCGTACATGTGGAGATTAGGATGATGTGGATAACTTCAAGATGTCCATGTTAGAAAAAACAACTGTTCATCAAGCATGTCTGAACTTGCTTTAAGAAATAGTAAGAGTTTTGGGGCTATTTCAGTCTTTGATTTTAAAAAAAATACATTACCAACAGTAATAGGAGAACCAACGAAACCAAGTTAATATGCTTTAGCTGCAGGCTGTTGGGCCCAGGAGAATTCAGGAATATCCAAATTTCATTTTTCTGAAAGGCAAACTAATTACTATTGTCAATTTTAATGTTATAAAGCTTCGAGCAAATACAAAAGCATTCAAAGATCAGTCATTTATGCTTTGCACTCAGTACAGAAGTAGCTGAACATTTGTTTTCCCGATCTTTTATGCCTACTTTATTGTCATATGTTGTTTGACATTCAGGAAATAACACAATGTTTTAATCAACAATGCAAGATTGCATTAAAACTTGATGGCCCATGGCTTAATGGCAAAACTGAGTAATTAAAGCTGTGGCGTAAGTAATAGTTGGAGGCAAGTTCTGGTAAGATTTCTCCTGCAAACAAGGAAACTTCCAGGACTTACCCACCCACATCCAGGGACACAGAGGTGGAGGAGCCATTTGTATTTCTTTCCTCTGTCCTGGTGTGTGCAGTGAGCCCACCAGACCTTCCAATCATCATGAATGATGTGGTACAGCACTCTTTCCAAGACGCAGCCCATGCTGATGGCAGTGAGACTGTTACTTGGCTTGCCAGACATGCTATCCTTTGGACTGGTAGTCCTGTAATTGGGATAAACAAGAGCAAGGACACCCTTATTGCTAAATATTGAAGATGCTTCTGGTGCATGCAGAGGAGGCAAACTGCTCTGACCATCCCCACATAGGTACCATGCGTCTCTGATAAGTTAACAGAAGGATTTTCACTATAACCAAGAAGAAAATCCATACTGAAGCAACCTGGCACGAGATAGGTCTCCTGTTGTGTCCTGGAGCCCCCTTCCTCCTCTCTCACTGTCACAAGTCTGCGAATACGCCAGGTGTGAAAGATGCCTTAATCTTCAGCTTTGCTGTCATGTCCAATATAAACCATGATTTAAAACTTGTGTCCAGAGTGTCTGGTTTGTAACATCTTCCTTTTTGTGTGTGTGTGTGTAATAAAGTAAGAAGCATTTCTGGTACTTTAGAGAACATTACCTTCCCAGAAATGTTTGTCATCCCCACACTTTCACCACGCGGGTCTCTCGGGTTCGCCCGCTGTACACAGCAGTTAGGAAAGGGAGTGTCACAGGAAGGAAGAGGGTCACTCCATTTTCCATCCTTTGGCTCTGTTTCTCATAATGCCATCATCTCACAAATGTGGAGGTGTTTGAAAATGAGACCTTTGAAACCAACGCCCATGTGGCAATGTCCTCCAAAGGAGTCAGGGAGTGAGATGACATAAACATACCTCTCTGAGGATAGTGAGTCACAGAGCTCTGAAATTTGGCTGGATCTTGGAAAGAACTAAGAGGAGTGAGGCTACATCAGAGATGTGCTAGACAACACCTCACACATCTCTGGGGCTGCATTTCAACCAGCAAATTGAACATAGTGCTTAGAGGTCTTCCTTTGTGAAATGTAATATTACTTACTAGAAAAGCTCTCTGCTTAATGTTCCTAATCCCTCTATAGAATTGAATATCCATTAATTTTGCATCTGAAAAATGGCTTTTTAAAACCTTAAAGGTAAGACATACTTAACATTTGTAGCACAGTAGCTGTAGCATCCTGCAAGTTCTTTTCCTCTTCCACAGGACATTTTTTTGAAGGCCTTCACTCGTTTTACAGAAACACAGAATCACAGAATAGTTAGGGTTGGGAGGGACATCTGGAGATCACCTATTCCATGGCAGGGTCACCTAGCTCAGGTGACACAGGAACACGTCCAGGTGGGCTTTGGAATATCTCCAGAGAGGGAGAACCCACAACCTCCCTGGGCAGCCTGTTCCAGTGCTCTGCCACTCTCAATGTAAAGAAGTTCTTTCTCATGTTGAGGTGGAACTCCTTGTGTTCCGTGTCCTGTCACTCGGCACCACCAAAAAGAATCTGGCACCATCCTCTTGACACCTGCCTTGGAGATATTTATCTCCATTAATGGGATTCCCACTCAGTCTTCTCTTCTCCAGACTAAACAGGCCCAGCTCCCACACTATCTCCTGATAAGAAAGATGCTCCAGACCCCTCATCATCTCTGTGGCCCCCTGCTGGACAACTGATTTCAATTAGTTCTCAAAATCATTTGGCCATGTGTATGGATCTCATGGATCATTAACAGAAAAAATAAAATCCTGAGCAAAGTATGCTCTTGTTCATGTCGTGTTTGCTTCCAGTTGTACCTTCTTCATATAAACTGAACTAAGTTCTTGGTTTTTCAACAGGAATAATGTGATTGCAGTAGCAGTACTATAGCAGGCAGAAAAAACCCCTGCAATCCATATCCCTTTTGTCGTTCAGTGTAGAATGATTTGAAGCAAAGGATCAGATATTCATCACTGTACCCAAACCTGACCTCATGGTACTTGCTTTGGGAATTAGAATAACTTTCTTAAACTATTTTTAATATATTTTTCTTGGTGTAGACATAAACTAAATTAATTTGCATCCTCCATGGTACTTCTCAGCTATCTTGTAAAAATAGTATTTTTCTGTGTTATAGCATAATAACTATTCTAAGTAGTAAGAAATAATGCAGTCCTTCTTTTTTTTCTTTGTGGGATGTAGTTTTCGTCCTGTATCTGTCTATATGTTTCTGCTGGTTAATAAATAGGGAAAAAAGAACCACATCTCTGATCCTTGAGGTCTTTCTTTTAGAGGCTGAGCCCTGAATGTGGGGTACCTCAGTAAAAGATCTTAATTGTTCTCTTCACATGCACACTGGAGACACTCTGCAGCCAGTCTTCAGTTTCTGTATTTCATTTGAAATGGACAGAAGAAATAAAGTAATTTTGCACTGATATTTACAGCAGAGTTCACCTCATCAGTATGTAGCAGCAGAGGTGAGAAGAAGCCCACACTTACCTTAATCAAAAGATTGCAATAACATTCATTTGTTCATTCATGTTGCTCCTTGTCCAGAAAGATCACTCAGGAAAGAAAAAACTGATTTAGAATACAAAAATAAATGCATTTACCTAGCAACTAATTGGATTTATTCCAGTACTTGGTGAACCCCCTGTGGAGCAATTCTTATTGATTTGTCATGGAACCTATCAAAAGACCTTTTCCAGCTATAGATGTGCTGTATGTGAGACTGAAACTGGTGAACCCTATCATGCTCTGTTCCTGGAAACCTTTCTGCTCCTGAGATCAAAAGAAAAAATTAAGGGGTTTATTATTTTCATGTCCTTTTCACATGCTGGTATCTCTTAGCTCAAATAATTTAGATGCTTCTCAAGCAAAGTTGGCAAAGTCTTCCCAGTGGGAGAAATTATTTACTTGTGTGTGCAAGTTTGCTACCAGGCGGTATTCCAAAAAATAGCCATGCTAATTATGGGCTGAGATAAGGTCTACAGTCTGGGTAAGTTAATCATAAACTGAGTTCTGCCTTTCACAACACCATTAAAAAAAAATAAAATAACCCAAAACCAACAAAAACACCTCAACCTCTTTTGTAATTCCGACCAAAGTTTCAACAGGAAAGGATTAAGGGTGCTTGTACTGAGAGTATCTGTACAACCAAGTGCTTCTGTGCATGCAGAGCTGCGGTCAGGGCTTGCCTAATGATCTCAGTAGGCTCTCTTGTAATGGCCTGATAGCATTAATTTTTGCTCTGAGACCATTTAGATGTCCATACTGATAAGTAAGCAGATTCCAGGAAGGCAACCCCTCCTCCACTGCCACAGTAGTGTTTGAAGAGTCATTCAACCAAGAATGGGAAAGCCACACTGAGAGCACTGCGAGAAGAATATTGAATGGTCTAACTGAGAAAGAAAGAGTGAGCGGTAAAGCTGATGTAACAGAAATGATGGGAAGAGACATGTCTGAAAATACTTGAAATTTATGGTGTTCGTGTTCTTTTTCTTTATACTCTAGAGCATTGTGATTTACATCCAAACAGCCTGGTAGGTTTAAATTTTAAATGAAGCTTGCTTAGAATTATGAATAAGGCCATTAAGTATTGCCTTAATAACCTTTTATTGCATGGAACAACTTCTATAATTGCAACAGGGAAAAGAACTTCAAGCATTTGCATTTGAGTAATTGATGGGCAATTTACAATGTTTGTTTTCTATTTTCTGGGGAGAAATGAAAGGGCCCTAATTCTGTTGTTGACATTTGTTTTTCTCTAATGGGATTTTCAGAATTCAGTCCCATTGATCTGGTGTGCAGAATAAGTAGCCAGCGAGTTTGAACCTTGGAAGAGGTAAATAACAGAATTTCTTGGGATGAGAAGTGTGGATCTAGCTTGGGCAAAGTAGTCTGTGCACACTTACTGCTGCTCTGTAGGGCTGTCAGCTCCACTGCTCTTACTAGAGTTGCATCTGCCTTTTGATTCTAAGGTGGTAACAACCCAGACACCAACCCTGAATACCAGATAATCCCCAGGGGTTAGGAAATGAGAAATGGGACTGAGAAAGGGTTCTTTAAAAAAACAAGCTGCGATATCTGTTCTTTACATGGGGAAATACACGGTCCCACTTGTGTGACTGCTGAATCAGAGCAAAGACTGCACAGAATAGGAAGGGCAGATTGACTGGCATCATCCTGGTGCTGTAAAGTGGTGTTTAAATGCAGAAACTCAGATTAAAAGATTGCAGTGAATCAGAAGCCCAGCTGACATCAGTTATGCTAGGAGTTTCACTTGAAACTTACAATGCGGGCTCTAAAAGTCTTGATGGATTTCACTTTCCACTCCAGGTTCCTTCAGGTCAAGTTGTGATTTACTGGTGCTGCCCATGCAATCTTTGTTGGTGGATAAATATTGTGGGTGTTCTTAGCCAGGCAGTTTTCAAAAGCACTAAATATTTTTTAATGTTTTAATTGATTTTTGGCCAAAAAGAGAGGAAAGCGGAAAAGAAACTAAAAGCATGGGGCAGCACAAGACAGAAGTACCAGTATTCAGATTCTGCTAATGCAAGTGAATTTCTTAGAAAAAAATACTCTGATGAAATAGGAGCTTGAAGTAGTCCAGTGTGAAAGTGGCAGAGAGTGAACACGTAATGAAAGGCATCTACAGTGACAGAAATTGTGTTTGGTAAGGCACAAAGCAGAAACTTCAAATTCCTTTGGAATGTTCCAAGAAGTCTTGGGAACTTGGGAGCTTATGCTTATTAACACACTGTGTTTTCTGCAGGAGCTCAGAACTGAATTAACTGTGATCCATGACCTCTTGTTTATGTACTTGGAGAACTGAAGGTTTTAACTATGACACCAATTTTTGAAGGTGCTTCAGAAGAGATCTGGGGTAGAATGGATAAATAGATAAATATATCTGCTATGCCTGGAGCAGGCAAAGCACTAGGACCTGCACCAAAGAAAAGTGTACACGTGGGTAAATATGATATATAGGGGATGAGCAAACACTGCCAAAGCTTCTTCCTCAGAAACATATCAGAGCTGCTTTTCTGAAGAGTTCAGCAGGGATATTGGTGTAGGAAATGCAGCTGCTCAGCCAACAAAAGGCATGCAACAGGGCTTTAAATCAGGCTGCTGTGGACATTCATCTTTGAGACATACAACTAGCTAAATGAAGAGGAAAGAGAAGTTAGGAGTCCTGGATAGTTTTCACACTGAATTCCAGCCAGCAGAGATTAATACAGCTTTATGTTGGGGGAGAGTGGTGTTCGAGGTCAATGAAAGGTCTGAACAGGCAAAGTGATCAAATGAGCAGTAAGATATTCAGGATAGTAAAGGTAAGGGCTAAATGCAAAGGATCTCCTCATTCTGCGTGATGAAATGGCAGGTAAAATTCAACATAGATAAATATCAAGGGAGGCAAAACCCACTTCTAATTTTGCAGTGTTGGAATCTGAGCCGCCCTTTTTGAAAAGAGCCATTTGGGTTATTGTAGACAATGCCAGGAAACTTTGGAAGGGGGAACTAAACAGACTGGGGGAGGGGTTGGCCATTTTCTTGTTGCATACTCCTGTTGTATTCCACTAACCTCATTCCAGCTCCCAGAAAAGGTATAATAGAACTGGGAAAGGCAGAGAAGAGGGAGTGAAGGGCTGAAATCAAACAAGGAATGACTAAGTAGCTACTTTTCAACCTGGGAGCAAGGTGACTGAGGGAGAGTCTGGCAGATATTTATAATATTGCTAGCAGGTACAAAGAACAAGGCTAGGGGAAAATGCTTGTTTTGTCTTGCAGCACAATAGCTAGGAGTCCTCAAACAAAACCTGTACTTGGCACATTCCAAACAAACAAAACATAACTTTCAGGAAACATGCGAATAAACTGGGGAACTTCTGACACAGGAATTTGTGAGAGTCTGAGGTTTATAACTCTTCAAAATGCAACTGGATAAAATATTGAAATAAAAATATTCAGGGGTGCCAGGTTTGACCCCAGAGACCCTTGCATGGTGGACTGGGATATGTACCAAAGAAGCTCAGTGCAAACACAGCTGCTTTTGGACATAAGTGAGGGCCACTGATGGAGACAGAACAATGGAAAACATGAACCCGTGAGGTCCCGAAGTGTGACTGTTTTTCTGTTCTTATATTAACATTTTTCCAGTCTTCAGATAATGAAAACTGCCAAAACAATGAATGTGTTTTGCCTTTGTTTCTCATTGGAGATAAGACCTGGTGGAAAACAGACATTGGACACAAGAGTGCATCCAGACCTTGTGACCTCTAGTTATGACTTGCTGGAACTGGAGTCACCCCAGCAGATGTTATACAGCGTGCTGTCAAAAAGATAATTTCCCTGTGACTATCTTGGCATTCTATTTGGCAAATACTGCGCAGTGTGTCTCTGGAACCAAAATTTTAGTATATTAAGTTTGAATGTCCACCAGTTTTCACAGGCTGAGCCAGAGAAAGCCAAGAGCTTTTGTTTTTCTCCCTGCTAAAGCTAAAAGGTCACAGCATACAAATTCAGCTGGTAAGTGGCTTATGGGTGTGTGTACAAGAAGGTAAGATGTGAAGCTGAGTAATAAAGAAGTATTATAAAGGTTTTTTTCCCCCTCCCCCTCCTTACCTCACCCTTATCCACCAAAACTGTGGTGATCTGCCTTCTTATACTTTCAGGTGTCGAAGAATGAAAAATTCAGCAGTTCTTTAAAAAGTTAACCCTCGACCTGTGTTTTACATTATACCAATTTTGAGCTACAGCAACCAATACTCAAGCTGGACTTAAAATTGACATGCCACCATACTACATGTGAGAGTTCTTCCGTGGAGCAGCCTCTACAGCTGAGGTAGCTGTTTCCAAGTTCCTGAATGTGCATTTTGTCTTCAGCAGACACTCTCTGGGGGCCGCAGCATGAAGTTCACTGTAGCTAGTGACTCCCTGTACACACAAGTTGCACCAAGTTGAACTCTACACCCATACTACTTCCTTGGGCATCTGTTTCTTGGAAGCCTTAAACACAGGCTGAAAAACAAACCTGAAAAAAGCATCCCCTAACTGTAAATGAAAGCCATATCCTGGGGAAAACTGCAGGCTTTCCCCTTCAGTGTCCTCATGTACAGCCGAGCTTTGCCGCAGGAATAGCAGCCTGGGATTAAAATCCTGCTTCAATGAGCAGGACCACAATTTTAAGGACTATGGCAGATGGCTCAGACCTTTGCTGCAGAGAATAAAGGAGGATTCTTGGTCCTGTAAGAAGTCTAGCTCATTTTCCTGTTGGAGTAACAAAAGAGAGGAGTCCTAGTTAGGTGTTCAGCACAGTCTCCCTTGCAAAAGCAAAAAAGGTTTTCACTACAAATGTTTTCATAATTTCCAGCAAACCAGGAAAATTGCAGAGAACAACTGAGAATGGGGATTTTGAATCTTGATGCAGAGCTGTCATCTATAAATGACAGTCACAGGCTGTGCTGGAAAAACAACTTGTTACAGATCCATTTGTGATGTATTTTTTCCTTTTTTCCTGCCTTTCTTCTTTTTCAATGTTTCATAGGAGATGATTCTTACCCTGAGACGACTGCTAAGATCCTGTATAGATCTCATTGGTTTATAAAGAAACATAAGAGAAGATCTTTTGCTGGTTTGTTTTTCTTCCCTTTCCCCCCATTTTTATATAAAAAGAAATTGTGGCACAAATGTTGATGAACTCGCACAGGGTAAAAAGTAGGAACAGGTCCAGTGTTTCTCATTTCCCTCTACCTTGGCATTTTATCTGCTGACTTGCATTCACTCTCACACAATAAACAGCACAGCTAATGCCAGATTTGGCTCTGTGCATCAAGACTTATCACAGACTGCTGCACTCTTCATACCTGCCAGTCACTTCACCCAAAGCTCTCACCCATCTATCATTTCCTAGAGGTCAGTTCTTGTATTTGCCATGCAAAAGCCGATATATTCCATCTGCTATTTACTTTCACAGTTGAAGATTCAAGATTTTGAGAGTTATTCCAGTCACTCCCTGGACACCTCTTCAGGTGGAGTCTTCTTCCTTGTCATTGCCATCATCAGGACCAGCATAGACACCAAGCAGGGACAAGGCAGGAGATACTCTGGGATTCTGTCTTTTTCCTTCATGGTGCAGAAACATTTGTGATATTTCTTGGCTCCTGCTGGAAAATTCCTATCAAGCGACCTCTGTGGAGTAACTCAGGGCAGCTGGTCAGAAGGATGGCTTGGTGTGCAGTGTGCATGACTGGAATCTCATCTGAAGCCTGCAGAAGGCTTTGTTCAATAAAATGTATTCAAGCTTAAAGTAAAAGTCAATGCATCATGGGTCTTAAAAAAAAATTATTAGGAATATTAGTGGAAGCAAATTTCTTCTACTACTTGTCATCTCTTCCCACACTCTAAATCACATCTTAAGAACATCCCATTGATGCTGCTCTTTTTTCATTTCCACATTGGCAGATGTCACTGGAATAAATGTCTTGACAAGCAGTTGTCATAATTTCTTTTTCCTCTTCCTTTAGATAGTAACTGACTACTGAAATGCCAGTTTTCCCACACAGTGTCATACATTTAGAATGCATTATGTATTAAATTACTTCGAAATAGTTGGCAAACGAGCTGGCATCTCTCTGATAACTCCCGAGGAAGCCAAACATAATATGCATGCACTTTTAAATTATCTATAAGCAGTTCTGTTCAGTTTTCAAGGGTGAATGCTCAGCTGTGTTTCACTTCCAATGCATTTTTGTTTTAAGCTCATATTTAAATGTGAATGTAGTAGTGCACAGGGGAAAAAAAGAAAATTAATAATGTTAATGTTTCCACAAATTCAAATAGTTTCAGTTTTTATACTTCAAATAAGACATAAGAAGCATTGATAGAATTTAAAAAACAACAAATTTTGAAGGGATTTTAAAGTAGGATCTAAAACGGTATTGTTTAAAAATTATATTCTCTAGAAAGTAAATGCAAATTCTAACTTTTAATGGCATTTTGCCACTTTGCCTTTAAGTGCTGCTTTTTCTTTATCAACACCCTTCTTGAATTTTAAAATGATACTACTCACTAAGTTGTTTTTCTATTAAAATTATATGTAAAAAAGACCTAGATGAATAGCTACGATAAAGCTCATAGTAAAGTGGGGGAAATACTTCCCACATGAAAGACAATCCTACCATGACTGCATAGGCCAAAGAAAAATATGAGTAAGACACCTGAAGCATGGCCCTGCAGAAATGGTCCCCACTGACATGAGGAGATGGGCTGCTGTGCTTATCCAAAAAACTGGCAATAGAGACACTGCAGGATAAGTGGGTACACAACCATCCAGTAATGGTGTCCCCTTGTATGACTGTGACAATATGGCTTGAATCAGGCTGCAAATAGCTGTTTCTCTGATTATCATCAAGGCAAGGGTTTGGGAGACACATTACCAAAGCCACCTTTTGAATGAAGTGCAGAACAGTATGATTCCAGGGCAAGGGAGAGATTTGCAAACAGAATTTCAGGGGAACTTCAAGGAGGAACCTGGAAATTGAAAGGAAAAAAAATAATAGGATCAAGAGCTTGAGAGTCCCTCTTGAGGTCACATCTTGAGGGATGCAAGAAAATGACAGATAGCTATAGCTTGTCTGATAGATATACAGACATTAATTAAGTTAAACATGTGTTTCTTTCATTTCTGACTTTAAAAAACTTTTGAACTGCCTTATTACTTTTGGCTTCTACAAATAACCGTGAAAGAAAATGAAAGTATTTATCTTGGCTTGTGCTAAGAATGACTTTGAGATATAAGTCAACATCAAGTTATTTCATGGTTATCATGATAATCTCTGAACCACACAAGTGCCTGGGCACTTCAGTGCTTTTCTCCAAAGCAGGGAAATTGAAATGGGGTGTATTCACTAAAGATGCTGGCAGACTGTTTGAAAGTTGGTTGCATGGAAATTTAATAGAAGGTGTCTCTTCAGAGCACAGCATGAAATAAAGAGAAACTGCTGAACCTGTAATCAGCACTTCCTTGAAAAATTATAATCAATACGTTGTAAATAAATGTTTCAGGAACTCTGTCTTGGAGAACGTAATAACCTGCTACCTCAGCACTTGCTCTAAACCAAAATGTTTGTTACCATGACCTGATTATGGTAATTTAATTTCCATTATACACAGAACAAAACAGAGAAAGTGGTTTGCTAATGGGTCTTGAACACAGAGAAAAATCCCAGTCTAAATAACTAGTGTAACATCTCAGTGCACTTAGAACTAACTCTAAAGGTCTCACTGTCCCTGTAACATGGTAGACAACCCGGAGGTTGCTTCACAGCAGCTCCATCTACGGAGTACTCAGTACTGTGACATCATTCAGTATCCATTTATAGAAGAGAAGCAGGATTTCCCTCTGCAGCCCAGGCCTTTGCCAGTTGCTTGTGTTCTAGTCTTTTCTCTCCTTGTTTACACTTCATTCTCATGAATGTTGCCCATAGAAGAAGTGCCCTGGCTCCTCTCCTTACCCATCATTGATTGCTGTCATACTACAGCTCTAGGAGGGCCTGGCATCCTTAAGCATCCTCCAAACTGAGTGGATATTTACATTGTTTCCTTCCTTTGCATCTTCTCCTGAAAACTGTTCACCTGTATTGTTTGCATGTAATTTTTAATTTAGATGTTTTATTTAGATGTTTTTATTTTCTTAATTTGCTTTTATTTTAACCTTGCTTTCCTTAGAGTGATTTTAAAGTAAATATCTCTTAAAATCCTTCTGGCAATCTTAAAATATAAGATAATGGCTGTTTTTCGGGTTCACAAGCTCCATGCTGTACTCCACAGGCAATCTCAAAGTGGCTCTGTCTCTGCCTACCTTTGGAGAGTAGCTTGAAATTGGTTAAGAAGGGTTCGGGAAGAGGAAATGTTTCCTGCTTATCATTTTCAGCCAGAATGTAGCAAACATGGAGAAGACCACCTTATCTCCAAGGGTACTTCAAATTTCTCCTTAATAGATTGAGTTCTCCTCTGAAGGAAAAAACATGGATGTTTAGAATAGAGGACATCGGTTCCTCAATGAGCATTGGCCCTGATTTAACAGTGCAACAGTACAATTACTTTAGTTCACATATTCTTCATTTAATCCATTTAAACTAGGAAAAAAAAAAAAAAGAGAAGGTTGGGATGGGAAGGCAGAAATAAGATAAATTCAGCTTCAGGGTAGCTAATTTGGCATAGCTGATAATATAACCAAGGCAGCACGGAATTGAAGTAAAGTCATTTACCCCTGGCCTAAGAAGGTTTTGCAGCCTGTGCTGTCCTCAATATGACTTCAGGTGTTTTACATGTGGCACCTGCCTGATCCAGCCAGCTTAGGCACATCTACTCAAGCTGCACTTGAGCAACTCACATAGTCATAGCATTTGTTTTATGGGTAGCATTTTGAATATTCATTGGGAGCTAATTTTGCTTCCCGGATATTAAATGGAGTGTGACTCTTGGCTTCAGTGACAGGCAATCACTCACACAAACACCCTCCCCCTTGAATATTCAGCAAGATAGTATGGCTTGGAGCATTGTGTATGACAATATTAATACAATCTTTGGAGAGGATGTGGACTTTAAATTGGTGGCAAAGTCAGCAAAAAGCTATGCTAGGGTACTAAGGACTAAATAAAAATACAGGTGGCTAGCTTAATTGTCACTGACAGTGAAATTACATGCCATTGGTAGAATAATGGAGTTGAAATATCGCTGCATTACTTGTACACATTTCTGTGAATCAGCCTCTTGAATGGTCCATGGCAAATGAATAGGCACCGAGTTTACACTCAGAAACTGCTCACTCTTACAGCTGCATATCCTGTAATCAGACACCGTGCAAGGAGGAGCAGTCAGTGCTCCCCCCATACATTATATTGAATCTCATCATTTAATCAACCATGTCTGGGAAAAGATGAGCATAAAAAAAAATTACTTTCTGTAATCAGCTGAGAAGCCCTGATCTTAGTGTTGCAGATGGCTCTTTTCAGCCAAGTAATTAAGTACAATGTGTAAGAAGTGTGTATTACATACAGCAGTTGACTAAATCCTAGTGAAGAGTAGAGGAACAATTTTACAGTTCCCAGATGCTGGAGCATTCCTCAAATGTGACTTTAAGAAACATAACCACTGCTGGTAGTGGCGATCTCCTGGTTTCCTACCTCTGGTTCTTGAGAGGTGAGAGGAAACAGACGCAGGCCAGATGCTCATACACTATAAATTCTCACTGTTCTGCTGGGTTTCAGCCTTGCTAGGCCAGTCTTTGTCACCTGACCAGCAGACCTAAACAAATTTTTTAACTATTGCAAACATTTAAATAGACGGAATTCTCTTTCAGTTCACAGGTGGATTTAACTCTGAAGATAATAATAACAACAAAAAAATTCCTTAGAACAGATACAAGAAATCCCATGTCATGCTATACCCTTGGAAGTCCTTTCCATGAAGCAATAAATCATAATGCCATAAAGGCAGCATGTATGGAAATTTGCCAACTATTCAAGATCCTGGTCTTGCAGGTTAGTAAGAAAGTTTAAAAGATTTATCTGACTAAATGTAGATGTCTACATATGGATTACTCACCTTCAGCTGTCTTCACAGAGATACAGTTGAAAATGTAATAGGTTCATGATGAATATGATTCATGGCATCCCAGAGTAGATTTTGAAATTTAGCTCAAGAGGAATTGTTCCTTCCGAGTACCTGCTGCCCTCCAACAGACACAAAGGAGTTCCAGAGTGTTTAGACACCTGCAGTGTAATTATCTAGATCTCACTTAAAGTGAATTGTGCCCCATCATCCGTGACTTCAAATTTTTGCCTGCAACCACAATAACAAAAATGTTTGGGAATCACTCTGGGTTCAAATACCAAAACAACCTGAACTGTGATAGTGCTGAGATGCCCTATGATACTGCCTATATTTGCACTGCAAACTCAAGAGAAGCAAAGCCAGTTTGTTAAACCCTGCAACACCCCTTTTTCCTCAGATGCCAAGTCAATGCTAACCACATGTAAGTGCAAGGAATCCCTCTAGCAGGCAGCTATGCTGAGTTTTCTTTGCTTGGACATCTGTTTCCTCATCATCCCCCACAAGAAACCTTTTTTTCCAGGAGGCCTCATTTGGAGCACATCTGTAGTGAGGGATCTCTGACTACATTAATGTAAGTATTGGGTTTGAGGTTTTTAACTATAATGTACCAAATGCTCAGCTTTATTGCTTACCCTGAAAAACTCACAGGACTACTGCTGAAGGTGATGTTTACCACTTTACCGTGATTTAATCGTATCTTCCCTGATGAGGGAGATTTATAGAGTCCTGGCCAGAAAGCCAAAAAGATGAGAGAAGTCTTCAAGGTTCTCTGCATCCAGATAGTTGTTTTATTAAGTCTTATTGGAGGAACAGAGTGCTAGACACAGCACCCTGTAGAGAATGCAGAAGAAAGCCCCTTTATCAAGATTACACAGCCCTTTTAAAGGTAAATCACCCAATGAAAGCTTAAAATGAAAGATGTTTTTACTTTTCTACCGATGTTCAATAAATCACCCTCTTGCGTGTAGAGGAACTGCGGAATTTTTTATCCAATCACCCTAATTTACTTTTACTGCAAAATATGGAGTGGTAGAAGAAGAAGGCCTGGAGAACAACAACAATCATCCATTTTGAAGTTTTTAGCTTTTATCTATTTACTACATTAACGAACCCAAAGCCTCTAAATTTTTCACCCTGTGACAATCTTACAAACTATTCTATCATCTAGTTCACACCAGTGTAGATTCTAATTCTTCCCAGAGTGTCGGTAATTTTCTCCATGGACAAAGGTCAAAACCAGTGTTGTCCAGGGGGGTAGAACCCTTCATAACAGGCAGAGAAATATTCTCTGCACTTTGGGTTCCCACAATGCTGAAACAGAATCACAGATCTGCACTTGGTTTTGGTGCAAGTTAGAATCTGCTGGCTTTCATAATATAGCTAATAGCACCTTCATATTCCAAAAATACTGCCAGTCTATGGCTCTGGATGTATGGGGCAGAGTAGTTCGTTCCCACTGATAGACTTCACAAGGCTTACAGTGATGTGAATAGGGCTGGTTCTGGGAGGAGGCAGATACTAAAAACCCTTGTGAAGATGTTGGCAGCCACTGAGCTTTGTTTGGTGCCAGCATTGGAACTGAGACCAGGGTCTGGGTTCGGAAGATGAGTGCTGAAGAGGTTATTTTATCACTGGCCAAGTGCTCATGTTCTGAACTAAGGAATGGTGCCTGAAACAGACAGATTAATAATGTAAAGTATCTGTGGGGTAGTGTTCACTTTGGATGTAGTTGAGGCTATGCTTTGGCTTTGTTTACTGTTCAGATCCCTCAGAGATACAAATGCTAGGTATTTCTGGGTGTCAGAAATTACTTTTGAAGGGAGACTTGGGTGGGGCTGCAATGGCAGTTTCGGGGGTTATAGTTAAGTTTAGCCTCCCCTTAAGGTGATGGACAGCTGGGCTGGACAACCAGGCTTTCATCTGTAGAAGGAATGTTGCTCTGGCCTGCGTTATGGGCTGGTTGCAAAAGAGAAACCTATTTTGTGTCTTTCTGTGGCCTTCAGCTAAGGCAGAGGTTACAGCTAGCAAGACCTGATGGAAAGTAGATATTTTTGTGGCAGTTTAGGGTTGGGACCGGT
This sequence comes from Ifrita kowaldi, assembly GCA_013398055.1. Lineage (NCBI taxonomy): Eukaryota > Metazoa > Chordata > Aves > Passeriformes > Cinclosomatidae > Ifrita > Ifrita kowaldi. Next base: position 173,040 of record VZRS01010628.1, on the reverse strand, counting down.
AGCCAGAGGGTAAGAGCTCATTCTCTTTTCAAGCTATGATAAGTATCTTGGGACTCTAACTACGGCCAGACATAATGTTAGGGAAATAGACAGCAGGACCAGAAGACCAATGTTTAAAGGTGCAATATAGAAGGCACTTTGGACTAAGATACGGGCTTGTGCCAGGAGGCAAGAATATTTCATGCTTCTCTACAGTCTACAGAAGGGTTTCAAAGATATGATCAATTTTGCGGTTGGAAACAGCAGAGCCTGAAATACTAGTTTGACTCTTTGACTCCTTAGAGGTGCTGTGTCTAGGACTCAAGCAGATACAGGCTTTGTAGCCTCTTAATCCAGTCTAGAACTATTCCAACTGGATTTGGACTTTTGGCTACCAGGCCCTTACAAGTTTGGCTTAATCTGAGAACATGAAGACTCTGTCTAGGACAAAGGGCTGTGCAAAATCTTGGTGGTTTTGAATGGTCTTCATACTACTTCAACCTCTTCAGAAGGCTATACACACATATATAAACGATGCATGTGTGTGTCTACTTTATAAATTGATTTTCTGTGTTCATGTAAAGGGTTAATAATCTACCTTGTGCTAGGACTGGTACAGTTATTAACAGCAGGTCCTGAAGACTTCAGGTTTTATGGCTACAGTCTTCAAGGTTTAATCTCCCACAGCGAGAACCATTGCTAGAAGGGAAAAATATCCTACTTCGGGTTTGTTTGTTTGTTTGTTTTTTGTTTGTGTCCCAATAGGCCTCTCTGTGTTAAGACTAAAGCCTAACTTTATGGGTGGGAATAAAGTCAAAAGTTTGTGTATTTTGAATTATATACATTTAGTGTGCAGGACTAGTCTGAGCCAAAGTCTTGTCAGCGAGCCTTTTACAGTGAGGAGTAGAGAGGAATTGTTCCCCACCACTGTTGTGCAGTAACCACACTGTGGATAGTAGTCGTACCAAGAGACACATCCCAGCAGCAGATGGATAAGGAGTATAAGGAGTTTGCCTCCTTTTGGTATCAGTCCTCATCCTCATCTGCTAGGCCTGACAAGATCCTAGTCCTCCAGTCTCTGCTCCCTGCAAATGAACCGTAACCACAAACCCTGGCCACAGGCTTAACAATAATAAGCAATTTATCAAACAAGAAGAAAGATCTTACTTTCCTATTGGTAGCAGTCCAGTCCACAGGCATTTCAGTATCTGTGAATCCAACTAGCTCTTCAGTTGAATCTTGTCTTAATTATATAGCCCAGAGCTATCTCTTCTCTGCAGTTCTCCCTTGAACTTAGAGTAACAAAGAAAACACACATGGCCCCACATCTCATGCTCAGCAGTGGCCCTTGCATCACTAAATTGAGACTTTCAACCCCTTTTCCATAACTCTCATCCCCTCTCCAGTCTTAATCTTAGGTGTAAATAATTTGTCAGGAGATATAAAGATAATTTTAGCTACAGAGATGAACATTTGACTTGCCTTAAGCCAGTTTCTTTTCAACACGAATTGCATCCCACTCCTCTGCATGTGATGTGACAAAGCTGCTCCTGCTCTCAGTAACTGCAATCAAAAGAAGTAGCCTAACCTTTTTTCACGAATGTTCTAGAAATTGGAAAATAAAGGAAAAACCAAGCAGGACCCAGAAAATGTCCTAGAAATTTGATCCTTCCAGTTCAGAGCTCCACATCTAACTCCATCCCAAGCCTAGACTTGTTTAGGGCCAGAGAGATTCCTGCTACAGCAACAACAATTTGTTTTCAGCATTCGTCCTTTTTCCAACTCAGAGTACCTTCTAGTTTACTTTAATCTTTGGTCACGTGCACTTTGCAACCCTCTCTCCAGAACCAGTTCTAGCTGTAAACCTAACAATAACCTAGAAATATCTACCTGGACAAGAAAAAAAGAAAAAAGTATAAGTTATTCTGTTCCTTGCTTGACCACATTTGTTTTCCATATCAGTGGACCATGCAGAAATGAGCCTTGCCTCCATTGCTGCCTGTGTTCATGCCTTATCTCTGTTCCAGCTCATTCTTTTCCTACCCTACAAGTGACACTGTGGTTGTTTGCCTACCTCTGAGCTTTTCTTTGGCCAAAGATGATGTGTGAGAGAATGGTGGGCTCAATCCTTTAAATACAGCAGCTGTTGCAGGAAAACACCCAAGATTAACTGTGTACAGACCTCCAGGACATTCTTTTGTTTCAGGAAGAAGACACAGACAATGAGCTCTGGGTAGTCTTTGTATTTAAGATCTCTGAAGATGTTGTCCAAACTCTCTACTTCTAGGTAATGAGAGCAGAAAACGAGTAAGAACTTATCCAGGTATTTGCTTTCCTTATGTTCTTGGAAAATAATGGTGCTTTTCATGGTATCCAGTCCAACTGGTGCCTGGCTGGGGGCAAGCAGAGCTACATCAGCATCCATGTGTGCTGCAGCCTCTGTGGCTCACCAGCTGGGCCAGGCAGATGAGCCAAAAGCTGCCAACTCTTTGGAGAGGGGGCAAGAGAATCCCTAGAGGGAGGAAGAGCTGTTGCAGCACCATCACACTTTAAAGTGCAAATACAGTGTCACACAGCCACCCATCACCTAGGGGGTAACTTTATCACCAGCAACTAGGGGACATGTTAGATTAACTTTGTATCTGTTAGAAACAAGAAAAACTGTAGATAAATGAGGGCTGATCAGATTTTTTGCATCATCACAGAGTATCCCAGGTTCTTGTGCTGTTTCTCAGGCTCTGGCGATGCTCCATGAAGTTGGATGCTGACAATCTCTCTTCAGTTTTCTTCACCACTCATCTTTTCTCATCAATTTCTCTTTACAAGTTCCGTTGCACTATGCAAAACTGTTTTTTACACCCAGTCAGAGGTTTTATCGCATCTACTATGGATATCTTACTCTGATTTTTTATTTATTTTAACTTGCTACAGTCTCTGAACTGCCTCTATCCAGTTTATGTTGTTACTGAGCTAGATTAAATACAAGTAAGACCTCTTCTTGTACAAGGTCAGCTTTTTCTCAGGTCCTTGCATAGCAGTTTATCTAGCCAGGTTGTTTTGGAACCCACAATACCACATGAATAACAATGCCTCCCATTGCAGCTGGCAACCGTCTGCTAAAACCTGCTTAGGAATCTCCAACAACAGACTGTCCTGCAGACTTTGGGGCATTAGCAAAACAGATTTACAGACCCAGATGCCCCTTTAAGGGTGAGAATACACCTGGAGGTGGCCTTTCAGATTTGTTTTGACTGCAAGGAGTTTGTTTGCGTGCACCAAAGCTGTCTACAGTACAGCCCAGTGCGTGGTATGTGGGAATGATTAGTGGATTAACTTTAAAAGCACGTTGTAGCTCTGATTTTAAAATCTATTGTAGACTTACACAGTAATATCCTTAGACTGACTCCAGTAAGACCTACATGGACCAATGAATGCCCTACATGGCCATTCTCTGCCCTGATAGTCATGCTACTTCAGGCTGGCAGGCAATACAACCACCTCCCCCATCTTCCTCACTATGTTTTGAACCTTCCCAAATTCATCAGCAAGAAGGGATCCCTCTCACCCCTGCTGGGAACAGCAACAGTTTTCACTTGCTTCTCATCCTCTCTGTGTCCCTGCTGCCCCTGTTACCTCGTGCCAGCACACTGGCAAACGAGACCTGCTTACACCAGAGTTAAGCTTTAGTCCTCACACACAGGTCTTACACTAGTCCTTGCAAAGAGCCACCTGCAAAGTTTGGACCTTACTGGCAGTAACCCTAAATCCTTCTCAACCTCAAAGCTGAAGTAAAACCTTCCACCCCATGCCCTATTTGTATAACCTTCTCTTTAGCACAAATCAAGCTCTTCACTCTCTGCTTTCCTAAACAATAAATCTTAACCTGTCCCTAATCCCAGTGCACGCAGTAATCCTGTTACCCCAGCACGATCTAGTATGCCAAATGACTCTGACTTTTTGGAGCCTGTAGCTTAATGGTTTGGGTTTTTTTCTTAATTGAACTGTAGGTCATTATAGTCAGTGTCATTGCTTTTCTCATTTGTTGCCAATTCTCTTGTTGATGCTAATGAGCAAACAAAAAGCACATGCAGGCTGAGTTAGCAGTCAGGTTGTGCTAACAGCAGGGACAAAGAGTTGGGGTTGTTTTAGCCTTCAAGGTCAACAGAACTACAGTTTGGGGGTGGAATTAGGTATCAGGGTAGGGCAGAAAGCTTTAACACTGGTTGTACCGATGTTTCCGGGCAGTGATGAGAGTGTCAGGAAGTTTGGATTTGCAGTTAGGCTGTTCTGTGTTAGAGGGACTGGTTTGCTGCTGGACCCCACAGAGCACACACAGGTGGTCTGGAAAGGGCTCTCCCGGGCAGGATACTGCCCACACCAGAACCCAGTGCTTTTCTGTGAATAATGAAGGGGATTTTGGGTTTCCTTCCCTCAGCCTAATTTAGGGTTGGGCAGTTTGGTCAGAGATCTGCTGCACCTGTCATGCCACTGGTGTCTGTGAGCAGTGTATGGACTGAGAAAATCCCACTGCAGTCTCTTTATTACAGAAGCTTGTCCAAGAGCAGGTGAGGTGCAGACGTCATTCGACAGACATGGTAACCAAGATTTTTACTTACCAAGAATTAATATTTATGCCATGGTAGTATCACCAGCGAAATGCAGGCTCTAAGAGTTTTACTCCCACAAGGATTAGAGAGAGTTGAAGTACAAGTGCCTCCTTCATCATCCCTCTTAATTTAAGTGAGCACCTGAAACTTGCATACCTTGCCAGCAGACCTGAGCCAGCATAACAGGTTCTACTTGGAGTTGCCATAGTGTCTTGTTTAACCTAAAAAACAACAGACCTGAAATTTTCTTGATGTGGCAAGAGGTTAATTTTGCTGAGCCAAAGGGCCTGCAGATAAACAGGGATCCCGTGACAAAGATAAAGAGGCATTTGCAATGATGGAGGTCCTTAAAAATGCTGGGATTCGTATGAGGAAAAAAAATTATACAAACATATTAACACGATACCTGTAGAAACTGAATGTAAGTCTTGTTGAAACAGGTCATATTGGCAAGCCTAGAAAAAGAATTCACTGGTTACATAGGGCTAGCAGCAATTCTTTTACCACAATTTACAACACAGGCCTGTTTGAAGGCCAAATTCATCATGGTGGGCTTAAAGGGAGTCTGCAAACATATCCCAAGCAGTTGGATTTTTCTGAGTGATGATGAAATTGAGGATTTAAAGGGCAACTTTTAAAAATGTATTTGTATTTCTGAGTCTCTCAGCTGCTGATGGAGAGAGGGTAGAAGAACTGTGCTGTGTGGCCTGTTTTCAGCCTTGTGCAGGTTTGGGGCTGCGTCTCAGCCTGAGACATTACATACAGTGTCTAATCCTCTAAACCATAAAATCTCACGTGAATAGTGCCATTGATGAAGCTTGCAGGTAAGGGCTGCTTGTGTGAATGACCGCTTGAAGGACCCAGCCCTCTAATTTCAGTCTGTAGGGAACTTTCCTAGCCGTGTTTTGTGTAAAAACACCTAAAAATCAGATCCTAATAACATTCCTGGCAGACTTGCTGCTGTGGTGTAGAAGGTATTGCTGATATTTAGCTGATGGCTATGACTGTGGAAAACGATGAACGGATTAAGGCTCTCTGTGGAGCTGATCCAATTGCACTGGGAGCAGACATCGCTCCCAAATGTTGGTGAGGCTGAACCCTGGGACTGGGGATAGAAAAGACAATCCACAAAAACACTATGAAACACAGTGAAATTGACCTTCCAGTCTCAATTTTATGCCAAAGGAGAGGGTGGGAGGCAGGAAAGAGGGAAAGACTCTGTTTAATAAACCTGTGTTCATGATGTGAGTCATTCCTCCAGTGTCTGCGAAGAACCAGTTAATTTATCTGCCAGGGATAAATTAACACTGTAACTACTTTGCCAGTGTAATTACCCTACAAGCTAAAAGGAAATGAGCAGTTGTTCCTTAATAGCTTTTTCTACAATGAACTGCTTCAAACATTGGCAGTAAAAATAATGGAGATGAGGAGGTGTGCGGGGAGTGAGACCAGTGTCTTGCTCCAAGTAGTGAGGTTTGTTCATTCTTACAGAAAGTGGAGGGATGCAGATTTTATGCCCTAAGATACATTGGATATATGTGACAGACAACTGCCTTGGGTTAAGAAACTTGGAGAGTCTTCTTCCTACCCAAGTTTGCTCAGTTGCATACAAGGACTGTTTCATTCTAAGTATTTTACATGAATATGAAATACTGATCATTCCAATGAAGAGATATATAGGTTGGTTGGTTCTGGTGTTTTGTTTGTTTTGGTTTTTTTTCCTTTACCATTTCATGTCTTCTTTCATGCTAGGCATAACTGGAGAGATAATTCACATAATCATTCGGACTCAAATTCCAATACAATACTACATTTTTTTTGTCATGAAACACTTTTTCTAGTGCACCCAGGGAAAGGAATATTAAAACTATTACATTCCTGGGAAAGTGAATTTTAAGGCTTCAGAGAGCCAAAACTCTAATTCTGTGTCTCTTTGCTCCTCTTTGCAAGTTTCAAATGATGCCACAAATTTGGTTGTGGGCTCTAGCTGTGGAATATATCAATGGCTATAAGCATATGCAACTTGATCTGCGGAGAGTTGACAGGTAGTCATTTATCACATGATAAGCTTATTGCTAGATGTTTCTCTAGGCAGAATCAAACATTTAAGTATTGTTACAAAGACCTCTGCAGGCAAGTGTTGCGGGATTTAAAATTTTAGTCTGAAAATCTCACAGGATTTAAATGTCACAGTACTAAAATGCTGCAATATAGGCAAAGGAGAGATGAGCTTTTTGGAGGCAGTAGTTGAAGCAGAAAGAACCAAGAAACTCACACGGGGAATATTTGTACCTGCAGCTTCCCACTCAAACCCAGTATTTACTGTGAACAGGCTTTCAGAGACTGTCTAGTGTGACAGTTGCTTGAATTAAATGCCAATTATTCATTACTTAGTCACCGAAATGTCTGACAGTGCATCAGTTTCTTAGCAATTGTACAGCTGGTTAGGGAAAAAATAATCAATACAACACCTACTCAGCAGAATTTATTGATTTTTAGTCAAAACTAAAATGTTATGCAGAGATGGTTCTGATTCAGTGGAAGCTACAAATAGATATTTTCTCCTGGGACCACTGTACTTGACGAAAGGGGTTGTTGCAGCTCCTCTGCCAGAGGCTGCTACCCCAGCTGAGCTCCTGGTCAAGTGCTCCCTAAGGCCTGTCCTGCAAAATCAATCCTGGCAAATCAAAGGCGTGGATGGGGAATAACAAGCTTGATTGTTTAAATTCTGTTTAAATGAATGAGGGAGTGCTCAGGTAGGAAAATCCTGGGAAACAGTAACCTCTTCCCCGTGCTTGACTGGACTTGGAGAGAACACCCAGAAGCCTGAATGCCTGTGACACTTAGATGTCCATGAACCAGGTTTGCCTTTGTCTTTATTTTGACTCCAGACAATTTGTTCCTCTGTCAGGTACCCAGTGGTACAGCCTGGGGGTTTCCAAGCCCCACATCTCCAGGGCACTTGGCCAAGCAGAGGTTCTTTGGTGGTATTTGGTGGAGATACTAAATATTTTTTATACTGATAGAGTTTTGAATTGTGCTGGAGACAAAACTGTTTCAAAAGGCTGAAGTCTTCTGCACAGCGGAGTCTGATCTCTCAAGACGTCTCTGACTGTTTTGAAATTAAAATGATATTTTAACTGAAAGTGCATGGAAAGGCAGGCTCAAAAAGTGCTGGAGACTGAGATATAGAGGTGGTTCCTGAGCAAAATAGGCAATTCTACTTGGCTGACACAGTGTTATAGGAAACTGGTAGGATGGTGAAATGAGGTTGGAAACTCTCTTCAGGGAGAAATAATTTCAGCAAGCTTTGGAAAATCTTACAGACTTTTCTGGTACTCTGTCACCCCTCTTCTTCCGTTGTTATCTCTCTGAAGTAGGAAGAGTAGTGTAGAGGAAGGTTCAGTATGCAGTAATCTTCTCAAAACCTTCATGAAGAAAGCACTTTGGGGCAAAGAATTGAATGGAAGCAGTAGAAAACTAGTTTGCCACGAAATGGCTGGAAATAATGCAGTTATGGCACTTCTCTGAATCTCTTTATTACTGAAGAGTGTTTGAAATACGGAGCCTTCCTGTGTTGTGCCAGTAGGGCAGTGGGTCTCCCACACTGTGGTTAAATGGGAGCATATGGCTCCTGTATGAAGAAAGTAGTATGTCACAAATAAGGCCAGCAGAAGATGATTTTATCCTCAAGTCTCTTACTGGTGGCAGTAATTGAAAAGATTAGATATTCAGATTTGGAAATCTGGAAAATTTATGAGTTTTGGGGTAAAATTATTGGAATCTTGTAAAGAATTGCAGAAAGAACTGTGCTTTCTGTGTTTGAATCCATTAAATGATGTAACCTAAGAAAACGCATTAGTCTTCTAATTCTGTGTTTTCAGTAAAACGTGGTCTTACCTAATTTTGTTAATTTCTTTTTCTAATTCTTGATTTATATATCTGTTAATTAGGTTTTTGTATACTTTTTGAAACAACATTTGTTGATTTCAAATCAGTTGGCCCAGGAGAGAGTAAGGAATCACAGGAAAAGTAAGGAGATTTTGATGGGGAAGAAATCCATCTACTGGATTTTCTATTAGAGATCCAACATTGCCTGAAAAAGCAGGGGTAGTTAGAATTTGTAGCTAGAATTTCAACAACAATATTCTGTGTATTGGGTTTGTTTCCTGGAAAATCCTACATTGGTCAGATACAACCCAAAGTATCTCCTATTGATTTTGAATGGGCTGGAGATTTTTATAATCATCCCAACATTGGGGGAGAGGCAAAAAGGACTGAGTGCTAGAGAATGAAATTATAACTGAGTATGATTGATTATATCTGTATTTTTTCACTTTGTTCATAATGTATTTTTCTCAGAATAGTTTGTCTTATGTGCCAAGATGTCAGGAAAATGTTTGTTCAGTGTTATGAATCTTATTTTAAGCTAGAAAAGGAGATGAGTAAGTAATACCAAGCCCGTCTTAACTTTTATATATGTCCTCAGTTACTGAGGACTTTCATACAAAGCTGGATCTTTTCATACCTCCAGGGTACATTGGTGTGATACACTTTTAACCCTGTTATCTGTCTCATGCGCGAACATTTTGAAGATTGCTCTGCAATCATTAGACCATTCTACTCACTTGTGGAGCTTTCTTTTTTTATATATATATATATATTCAGTACCTTCTTTCTCAAAAGACAGGAATAGTCACAGGTTCCAACAGTGTAACAGGAGAACCACCAAATTGATTGGTTAGTGTCACTGAAATCTAGCATTTCATGATTGAAGGTTTTGCCTCCAAATGCAAGCAGGAATGAAGATGTGGCTGCATGCACATGTGTTTGGGGGGGCGGGGTTGGTGGATTTTTTTGGTTTGCTTTTAATTATTAGAGTCTGAAGATCTCTGGGTAGATCTATTGTGTTTATAAAGTGGTATGTTTTTGGGGTGAATTGTTAAATTTTGGATGCTAGGGAAAAAAAATTATTTCCTCAGCTGCTGCTTTACATAAATTAAAACAAACATATAGGTTTAAATGAGGGCAGAGGCTGACATGTAGGTGTATGAAAAGGCATGACACAGAAGCAAAAAGCCCAGGTTGAGTTTCTATGATTCCTTTGTGATGACCTCTAAGGGTTATCACTGTGGAATGCTGGCAGAATTCTGTGACAAAGAGACATTTGCCACTAAACCAGCACAAGGAAGCTCTGGAGAACCTCATCCAGGTGTTGTGCTGGGAGCTGAGAGAGATCCCCTCATCATTCCTGGAAGAGGAGTTTGTCCTCCAGGTGAGAGCAAAGGATCTCCATGGAGTCCTCTGCAGTAGGTCCCCTCCATCAGGAGATGCTGCACAGGGGCACCTTTGTACCCACTCCAACACAAGGGTCAGGATGTGCGTCAGCCGATCAGTGCTCTTGGAGAATGGGGGCAGCGAAACAAAAACTGAGTGAAACTAGAATATAATGTTACTGAAGTTGGTCAAAACCCAGTGATTCATTATTACGGGCTACACTCTTGGTGGCATTGCACCTGGCATGCTGGTTTAAACAAGTGTGCTGTCCAGAAACTTCCATTACCTTGTGGAGACATGAGTTGTTATATTAGTGTTCTTCATCTTAGAAGGTGGTCATAAGAAAGTTTAGTGCTGAAACTAGGAGAGTTATGCCAGAAATAAAATGCATAAGGTCATTGAAAATGCTTACACAAGCGTGTGTGGTTATTAGGTTATAAAAAGCCTTTAATTTAGTAAAATATCTGCTGTTTAGGAAAGGCTGGAATTCATATAAAGGTTGCTCTGGGACGTAAAATCTATTGAAAAGAATTGTGAATAATTACTTGTGGTAAATGTTACTGACATCGACTCGTAGGGTCTGATGTACATTGGTTTAATGTTCCAAATAACAGGTCTTAAAATCCAGATTCTTCTACTTTCAAGAGTCCCTAATACCCAGATAAATTAACTCTTAGATTAACACTTTGTTGGATTAAGGTAATCAAATACATTCTTTACAATCTGCATGACTCTTTCATAATGGTTCAGCTGTGTTTTTCAGAAATAATTAAAAACTAAAAAATTTTGAAAATCTGGAGTCTCACTGTTTCATAACTTCTGAAGAATGGGTTAGTTTTTCTTCTTGTGTCTTTTTCTTTCCTCGTGTAGCACCCTTCCTTCTTTGCTCGCAGAAACAGCGTTGCTGAGCAAAGACGGGTGCTGTGCTATTTGTGTGTCTCCAGCTCAGGACATGGACAGCAGTTGGTGCTGTGGGTGGAGAGAGCAGATCAGGAGAATGTGGCTGGAAGGGCTTGGGCATGGACTTCTGTGTACTGAGGGGGTGTGAGCAGCTACTGCTTATTTTCAGGAGCATCTCTTGCTCCACTTGCGTTGTGGTGTGGGTGTTGTAGTTATGGTTTAAGGATCTATCTTCAGTAGGATTGGTTTTCTCTGTGGGCACTTTTCTTTAGTGTGAGGAGCCTGAGACTTTGGATAAGAACAAGAAAACCTGTCTTCTAAAGAAAAACCTGTTAAGCCACAGCTGAGGATGACAGACTTTACCCATGAAATCACTATATCGCACTGTGCATTAAGTGCAGTGCCTGTACCCCAGGTAAAGAAATCTTCTGTGAGGAGGAGAACTTCTGAAAAGTTAATGTTAGTGACTATGTAAATATAATATGCTTTATTGGGAAAGTCAATTCAGCATTTCACAAAGTGTGTTGTGCTAGAGAGTGATGGAATGCCATTTCACTCGGGCACGGCATGGAAATTTCTGAGCAGAAGTCATAACAAGGCCCTCTGGAAATATTCATTTCGCAGCCTATAAATAGGTGAGACCACCAGCCCCGTAAAGGGTTACTAGGTTGCTGGCACTTTCTGGGCAGGCAGAGAAGTCATAAAATGAGGATTTCATTACCTGGTTGTGGAACTAGTAAGAGAAAAACATTGCTTTCAGAACTGGGGAGGAGAACTGAGCGAGAACTCTGAAAAGACACGAGGAGCAGCGTGCCTTCAGAAGACCGGGAGCGGAGGCTCCATGGGTGTCGTCTGAAGGCTGGAGAGCCCGGCCAAGTGAACAACAGAGGAGGATTTTACTCCTCCAGAAAGGTTCTCTGAATTCCTGTCACAGACAATGCCAGAAGGTTGGGTACCCACTATTTGTTGAGACACCAAGTCTTTTGAATTTGATCAAACAAGAGTTTACATTGCAAAGGATCTGAAACATCATTAGTCCCACATCTAAATGTGCTTTACATTTACTTTCATTTCTAAATAGATATAGAACACTAGAACCTGTGATTATGCTTAACTGCTTGAGCGTCTGGGATTTGGCAGTGACTTTAATTCGGTTTTTCATTACTTAAATATTATAACTAAATAGAGTAGATCCATGGCTGGTTGTGAAACAAGACCCATTTGAAATACTAGTGATGTGTTATTGGTTTGACTGGTGTCCATGGATCAGGACCATGAGTATAAAGGTAGCATTTCCCCCAATATATCTGCTCTTGCCTGTGTTGGAAGAAATGCTCTTTCTCACCTTCCTGAGAGGAGGAATGGCTTTGCACAGATCAGTTTAGGTGTGTGGACATAAGGCTTATCAGCACATGCAGAAAATATTTCTTTGACTGATGGGATACTGTCAGATGTAGAAGAGCAGGCAAGCAGAATAGATTAGAAAAAATAATTGTAATATAACTTGTACAATAAAAACTCAATAGGTTTTTGCAGAGAACAACAAAAATAGTGTTGTAAAAGCAGCAAACAGGAATCATACTCTCTGTAGCCATTCACATAAATATCTTTACAATGACAGCAAATTCAATATAATTTTCTACTCATTTCTGGAGCAGCATAAGTTTTTAGAGCTCCATTTACTGTGAATAACATGATCCTCTTTCAATTTAGAAAACAAAGACAGTGGCTACTGATGCCTCGAAACCTTGGAAATATCCAAATATTTCCAACATTTATTGTTGGGTAGGTAGAAAAGAGTAATATGGTCTCTACAAAAATATATTCAAGACCTTATTTAAACAGCATTATGAATATACAAAAATGTAACAAATACACTGCAAGCAGGTGACTGGGGCTTAACCTGACCTATTTCTACTTGCAGTTGGTACAGCTGATGCTACTGTTTAGAAAACACAATTTTCCTGCAAATTGGTAGACAGTAAGAAGCAAGACTTGCTTTTAGCTGCTCTTCTGGATCACAGGCAGCTTAAATCAGGGGACAAACATATTCCTGAAGTAGATTTGGCAAAACCTTTTGCTTGTTTTTCTGCAGATCTGAAAAGAAAAGGTTTGGAAATCATTCTGTCAGCTCTCAAAACATGGAAATGTTCAGGTACACCTTAGTAAGAAAGACGTTTAACTTGCAGGGAACAGGATCAGAAAGTATTTTACAGCTCCTGTAAGTTATTTCTGTCCATCAGGCAAGGGTTCAGTAGTTAAACTTTGTTTATTTAAGGGTGAAGAAGAGACTCTTTCAGTAATTGCATAACGTTTCTCTTTAACAGCATATAGTATGTTTTCTGATAATCTTAAAATCAAAGTAGTCACATCCTGACTGTGGTATGTTAGAAGAACTTCTATAAATACATTAGACCATTAAAAAACTGATGATCAATATTTTGGTTGTGAGTGTACCTATGCACAAACACATCATTGCCCATGTCTGTACTAGCTCTGAAATACCTGACTTCCTTCTGATTTTAGAAAACAAACACATTAGGTTAATTTAACCACTTTCCCTGAGAAAACAGTGCAGACTTCAGGCAATTCTACTGTTTACTAGAGCTTACAGATTTGACAGAGGTTGGACATTCTGTTTGTCTGAGCAGTGTTCTGTACTGAGAGACCAAGGAGAATGTGTTTACATGCTGTGAGAGTATTATTTCGGTAATGACATAATTTTCAGACCTGTAAAACCTTATTTTCTTGATTGTTCAAAGTCTACAAGTACTACATTCACACCTACTGCTATAATAGCTGAAAGACTACTTCCCTTAAGTAAACTGACTTGGACAATCTATGGAAAACTTAGAATCAGTACAACCATTATTTGTAACTTTGAACTAATTTATATTGCATGTATAAGGAATGGATTTTTAAAAAATCTAAAATGGATAAATGTTACTTTGAGTAATAGATAATTGTATTTGAGTGCATAAAACTTGCATTTGCCAGAAAAGTACCTGACCTGTTGGGAAACATTTTCCTAAAAACTCTCTTAAATTAAACTTTGTCAATGAAATAGATTTTTGTAGAGGAATGAATAGTTTATTGTGTCTCGGGTGATTATGACAAAAAGAACATCTCATCTCACAGGAAGTTTAGGCAACAGCAAAAGCTTTCCATCAAAGTTTCTAGACTTTTAGCAGATTCAACAAGTATCAATAAATGCATGTACTGAGTTGAACTCTGGAGGAGAGATGGTAAATCATTTCTTGGGATCCTTTTAGCTTTGCTTTCTGTTTGTCCTTCTTTCCCATCACCTCACCACCCACTCTGCTCCCCCTATCCCCCATCAAGGAGCTGGTATTTAGTCCTTTTCAGAAAGGAGCGAGCTGTTCTCGACATTCCTGAAAAATCTGTGCCACTTTGGTTATAGCCCTGAGGTTTCTGTATCACAAGCAATGAGTCAACCATTAAATCAGGTGCTAAAGCACCTTATGGAGTTGGTTCTTGTCTAGGGCTTTGTTTGTGGATATGCTTTCCTCTCACTGTCAGACTGAGCATGGAAATCCCCAAATGTGGGCTTTCTGCCCTGGCCCATTTGCGGAGTCAAAGCCACTCAAGGGCAACCCCCTCAAGGCAGACCAGGCAGTCACTACTGGCTCTTTCACAGGGAAAGTAAATTCATAAACCAACCTTTAAAGGCCATCTGGATTTGAGACGGGATGGACTAGATGAATTCAACTGGTCTGACATACCCTTCTTAAAGGAACTTGTCGTCCTGTGATTTTCATTTCCAACAGAGAAGTGCTCATGGCTGACAGACGGTATCTTGTCTTTGGCAAGATGTCATTTTTAGAGTCATGGCTTTCTGCCTCAGGATCAGGTTCTAATCCATTTGTTTCTCTCTTTGAAAGAGCATGACAAAAAGAGGGGGTAACCAGGGCAAGCATATACATTTTAAAATGCATTCCAAAGCATTTTTATGTTATTCATTAGTAGGAGGTGCTTCACCCACATTTCACCAGGTGGTGTCTGGCTTTACTGAGAGTGTTCTGTCAGATTATAGTTATATTGTCATTTGCTGGGCACTTCATATCTTGAAATTAGGCTGAGTGCCCTGTAATTCTCTCAGGCCATACCTAGTAGCCTTCTTTGGCAGTCAGGTAGCACGCTTTCTGTGTGTTTGCTAAAGGTTTGAGATTGCTTTGTACTATTTTAAACAATGGTATCTTGATATTCTTTAGACTTTGTTTCAGTGCTTGGTGCAATTTATGTTGCATTTAATCAGTGGTGCCTGCGAGATGGTCTTTGTTCCTTTACAATGCAAGTTAATTCCCAATAACACTACTTCAAATAATAGCTAGCTTGCAAAGTCAGAAAAAGAACAGTCTCTTTGAAAAATCAGGATAAGTGAGAATGAACACAACTTTAGTCCTTGATTTACAAATGGAGAAATAAAATGTGATGTATAATTACTTATTTAATCTCTAACTGAACAGAGGCACTAACTTTCTAATGAGAACAAATATATGTATTAATAGAAAAGTTAAAAAATATATTACAAATGTTTAGGGGTTTGTTGATTAACCAGTCTGGTTATTTTAACCAGTGGCTCAAAGCTAATAACAAAATAAGCATGTTGCACAATGTTACATCTGGGGAGTGCTTAAAGAGGAGGAAGAGGTTGTTCTTGCCTTCTGACCGGCTACAGGCTCTAGTGCAGATAATTTGAGGACTTTCACAAATGCTACTGGTATGGGTCTTAATGGGAACCTACACTGAAGCAGAAATTCAATTCAGTTTGGATTTGTATTGTATTTTCTCTCCCTTCTGGACATGCATACTGGAATCTGGCACTGTCTGAGAGGACAAACTGTCTGAAGGACTCAAGATGGACATATAGGGATCAATCAGATAAAATATAGGATGCAGAAACAATTCACTGAAAATTAGTTATTTGAACCACAGCCACGTCAAGCCTTTCCCTTTCTTATAGGCAGCCATAAATCTATAAAGATTAAACTATCCTTCCCTTCTCAAGTTTTGCCAAGAAGTTACACAGAACTTCCTGATCAGCATTTTTCTTGATGCCTTTTGCAAAGCTTGGTGTTATAACTCATCTTTATTTAAGCCTGGAATAGTGCCAGAAGAGTTGTAGCTCAGTCATTTCAGGAAAAAATTTCTGACACTTGCCCAGTCCAAAAGGAAATAAAACTTCCAAAAAATTTATTTGCAATGTCTGGATAACTCCTTGTGATTGCAGCCTTTGCAAAGGAGAGTACAGAGGCTGCTTCCTCCTGGTGTCTCCAGGAGGACACACCACCCTGATGGTTCAGGGAAGAGGAGGAGCTGAGGTGTCACCCTCATTGTCACCCTCAGCATTAACCCAGGTGTGTCTGGCCTTCAAGGCAGGGAATAAGGCTTTACTAAAGCTGATGGTAAAGTCCAGCTTCTCCTGCTCTGCTCCTCTACACCTCCACCTGAATCTTTTGACATCATTGAAATCAAAGGGAACTGATGAAAAGTCTGCCTAGAACTTTCTAAAATCCTAATCAGCCTCCTTTCAAGTCACTTAGCATTGATAGCTGGGAATGCCCCCGGTTTCATCTTTTTTTGATCAATGCAACTGCATCAGAGGCTGCTGGTACCTGGAGGGAGGGAAGTGGGTGCAGTACAGCGCAGGCTTATGCATCTCAATGAGCTGTGTGAGCAGCATACAACAGCACGGTGTGTTTGGGATATGCAGACCCTCAGAAACAGAGACTAGCAGTGCTCTAAAGGGTCTCATTGTTGAGAAGTCCTAGCCAAGAAGCTCTGCAGCTTTTTGTAGGTAACATTTTCTAGCTCTTATGTTTTATGAGCGATGCTTAGGCACAGCAGAAGTGGCCAGGGTGTGAAAAGAACAAACAGTTCAATGTCAAGAGCAAATCATGTGGCTGCGAGTCAGCCTGCTTGCTTGCCGCACTGAAAGTGCAGCCAGGTTACAGCTGGAAATTCCCACTCGGGACATAAAATTAGAAACTGTTTTGCACTGAAAATAGTGGAGGTATGGGAAGAGACAATCATCCAGGAGACAGCAGGGAAACCCCCATGTTCTTGGGAGGGTTTCAGGAAGGTGGGAAATCAGATTTTGGGGTGAAGGTGAAGTGGCAAAGGTACCTGGAGACTTCAGTGCAGTCCACCAGAGATCTGGAGCTGGAGCCAGCTATTGACCGAGCCACTGTGCCGTGCTGCCCATGCCTGCCTCCAGGCTTTCTCTGGCAGCAGCCCTATCCCACCGAGCACCCCAGTCCTGCTGCCTGTGCCTGCTGCCTCTGGGCAGCCGCCGGCACACAGCAGCTGGGTGGTCACAGCAGGGCCCAGTCAGGCACTGGGGACTTGCTGCCAAAGCCCGTTTTACACAGGCACATTCTGGCAGAAGAAAGTCAAAGAGCTTTAGGGATGTTTATTTTTACTTCCACCCTTCTTCTTGCTTATTTTTGGCAAAGGTATACGCTGCACTTGCTTTAGCAGAGGATTGATGCAATGTAGCTGTCCCTTCTTGACGTTATGCTGTTCTCAGGGCAGCAGGACTCACTTCTGCTTTCTCTCCCTGTTTAACAGTTAATGATCTGGAAAAAAAAACAAGGGGTAAGGTGACATTGGCAGCGCTGCAGCTCCCGGGGGAGACGGGTTCTCTGTGGGAGCTCATGCCCTCTCTGGCTGTCGGGGACCAGTAAGTAAAGTAGCTGCTGGTGTTCCCAAATAGCAGCCACTTCTCATTACATCTTTTATCCTTGAGACTGGCATGGGAAGGCAATACTGGGAACTGCAGAATATCTTCTTTGAAAGCCATTCTGAACAAGGCTTGACTTAATTTGCCATTCTGGACTTTCAGAAGACATATAATTTTCTCTCAGAAAATGTATGTTCAAGAGATATAAACAGCCAGCTGCTGTTCTAAAATTGTCACCTCATCCCAACTGCTCAGGTATCAAGAATGTCAGCAGTACAGCAGGTCGATGAGAGCAAGGGACTTTACCTCCCACCCTGGATAAAAACCGTGATCACAATAATGATATTCTGATTCTCTGGTTTATAGCAGAGAAAAGAATCAGAGGTGACAAGGAAGATATTTCAGTTTTATACTCTCAAAAATGTTTCAAGACTCTTTATATTTTTCAGTTAGATGAATTGCTGGAAGGTTAAAAGTTTTATTTCTTACATGAATCCGAGTAAATGTGAAGCATTGATTTAAAAATAAATAAGTATTGATTCCTTTAGTCACTGTCACTTTAACACTCACAGTGGCAGTGCTGCTTGGAGAAGGTGAACAATGCCCTTTGCTGGCTTTTAAGTCACACAGCAGAGAAGACAAAGCTCTTCCTGCTCAAATTCTTGATGGTGCACTGCAAAATGATATGATAATTATCACGCTGAGCACACGTTCACACAGTCAGCAGCTCAGTTTTGCTTAGCTTGCAGTATGCCATGGGCATTTAGGGATGCTTTTTCATTTGCTGGGGAGATGGAATCTTTTACACATCAGTGTGGCTTTGGGACTGTAGTCTGGAGATAATCAGGAGGTATCTGTGTGGTATTTTCAGTTAGACCTTCTCCTTCTGCTCCTTCAGCCAAATCATAAATGTATACTCTCAATACTAATATTTCAGGTTTGGTATCAGTCTCTTTTGTTATCCGTTTGTTTCTGAGAAGAGTTCTACTGCATTTTTTTTACTGAGGGATGATCAAGAAATGCAGTCCCCAGGCTTCAAAAGCATAAAAATGTTGTTGGTTCAGGTGCTTCACTTCAGAAAGGTGAAACCACAGCAATTCAGACTTCTCAATTTCCCTGTGTCCCATCATGTGAGACACCTTGAGTCAGGTTATTTGATCTGGAAGGGCAAACCACTTGCACAACTGGTCACTTGTGGGAGAATGTGATGAGGAGGCCCAGGCTGGTGTGTCTGCTCCCCTGGTAAAGGACGTGGGGCTCAGAGATGAGCGATGCTGCAGTGGGGCACGGAGAGGCTGTGGCACGGTGCTGCTGCCAGGGGTACCAGTGGTGCTGGAAGAGCAGTGCATGGCTGCAGCTGTCAGGCAGCTCTGATCTCTGGACATGGAGCTGAGTGGGCCCAGGGGATTCAGAGTCAGATTCGGGGAAAATACTTCCTTACAGTACGCGTGGTGCTTGCTAAGCCATGAACTCTTTAATTAATTCCCAATAACCATGATTCCAGGTCAGGAACAGCACCCATGGAGGCTGCTGGGAATTGGTTGCACACTCACTACTTGTGCCAGCAGGTTTCCTCATGTGAGCAGTCCCTGGTAGCTGTGGTAAAGGATGTGGGCAAGGCAGCCTGGTCAGAGCAGCTCTTTGGAAGTCACTGAAAGCTTTAGGAAAGAAACTGTCCTGTCTGTGAGCTGACTGTGGAGGAGGCAGGGAGTAACTGTTGCTTAAAATGCGCTCCAAAATGCAGGAACCTGTTCTGGTTTCACCTTTCACGCTCCTTAGGACATGCCTACAGAGCACAGCTTATTCTGCTATGACCTGTCAGGTAGATAAAGTGGAACAAGCTCATTAAAGTGGGTACAGTATAAAGAAAGCAAGGTTTGTAAAGAAAAGTACAGGCCCTTGTTACAGAAACTAGTGTACTGGAAAATAAACAGAGAAGTTTTCAGGTACTTGGACCTTGTCCCAGATTGCCTGCTCCTTACACAACCACAGGTACAGACATGGTTACTACAACACTGTAGATGTGCTGTAGTAACACAGCTGTTCCCAGGTGGAAAAGGAAATACACAGGTAGCAAGTCCTGCAGTGAGGGGGTGTATTTAAAAAAAAAAACCCAAAACCCCACAAAAACCCCAAACAACTGAAAAAACCCCCCACAAGCAAAAAAAACCCCAACAAAACAAAAACCCCAAAGTAAACCACTTTCACTAAAACAACTGAACTCTTCCCAGCTCAGTTTGGCTTTAAATCCGGATTCAGAGCAAAGTTTCTCCCACCATGTATTA
This sequence comes from Ifrita kowaldi, assembly GCA_013398055.1. NCBI lineage: Eukaryota > Metazoa > Chordata > Aves > Passeriformes > Cinclosomatidae > Ifrita > Ifrita kowaldi. Next base: position 153,289 of record VZRS01010628.1, on the reverse strand, counting down.
CCAAAACACGACTTTGCAAACAAGTTCAAGTTTTCCACGTCCACTTCTGCAGAGGAGAAAAAAGCAGAAGCTTTTCCATTGCACTGTGAAGCTGGTAATTCCTTTTGCTGATAGATCAAGGTACACAAAGCATGTACACCTGGATGCTTGGTGACAACTGGTATCTGAAGGATCCATCAGTGCTCCTGCCTGCAATGATATGAGGTCAGGGCAGGCTGGAAAGTCCAAGAAGTCACTCTGAAAATTGATGAGTTTCATACAGTTGTGAATAATATGGTCATACATTTGTTTTCTTGATGCTTCTTGTGTATACTCAGTGTCTTATGCAGTGTCTGGATTTCATGCTGCCTAAAATGTCCGTATTGCCAGTTCATCCATATGCCATAGGAATTGCAAATGATGAACGTGGAAGGTTTCAACCACTGGCTAGAATGTAACTGGCATTCAGAGAGGAATATGTTTTAGTAACACAATTATTTGTGAAACAGCTAAAAAACCTCATTATCCAACTGATTTTCTGCAGCTTGGTGACCAGGGAGCCCATTGAAATGCGCGAGGTGATTTGTGCTTTGCAAACACCATTGATTTAGTCTGGCTGCCAAATTCAGGAATTAATGCTGTAGCGATTTGTGCATGTTTCATGTTTTCATAGCCATAGATCTGGAGACATAGATCCAAAATCAAAAACAAGCCCTCGAATTTGGGAGGAGGGGAGGAATACTGAGCTCCACAGAGCAATGATGAAAGACTAAAATGCTGGATGCCATTCAGCCATGCTTGTTAAGGCAGATTGTACCTTTGTTCTTGGGGGCTATTTTCTAGACTTTTAAAAAATTTATTTATTTTACTTTCTTCCAACAGACTGGCAAGGAAATATTTCAGAACTACAATAGCCTTGCAGTGGTATTGACTTTGAATTGAATTGAGTTTCTCTATGCATTTGAAATTATGAGGAGGTCATTAACTGTGAGGTTTGTATTGGGCTAAGCACACTGAGTAAGAAGTGGTCATGGAGAATGCAAAAAACATCTCCTAAGCAAGAGAATGCTTCAGATGTGTGAGGGAATCAGTCTTGGCTTTTAAAGTGGCTGTATAGACAACAGCTCTTTTAGGACACTCAACTGAAAAGTTGCTTATTTGATCTCCCAAGAAGATGGAAGATCTTTCAGCACAAAATGCTGGATTAGAAAGGAATAATTTCTGTTCTGAGAGTAAGGGAATACTGCAGCTGAGTTTTTTATTCTACAAAGACATATAAAGGGCTAGCAGCAGAACATTGTGCTACTGCATTGGCAAGATGACAAGATTTGAAAGTGGCAGATTTTAAATAAACAGGTGGAAATGCAATTACTTAAAATAAATTGTGTTTTTTATCTTTTTATTTCACTATTTTTCTCACTTTCTTTCATTATTGCTGTTAAGGACTAATTACACTACGATTTGTATTGCAATGTGTAAGAATAATTGGTCCTGTTCTAAAGCACATCCTATAAAAGGACCATGTTACAAGGCATTGACAGGAAAGTGCTAAATCCATTCTTGTTTGGTGTGCAATACATCTCTGGTAAGACACAGTACAGATTTCAAGAATGGGTTTCTGTGGTTTTGATTATTTATGCAGAACAACATCCTGCTGAAATTTGGGACCATACCAGAAATCAAAGACAGGACTGCATCATCAATGCCTGAATTTATGTGGAATAAAACAACTTCAACCTTTAACTGCCCTTTGATATTTTTAATGTAACATTTCCTATAAAAGAATGAGAGTTAAGAGCAAGGGTATGGATACACACAAAAATTGTTTTTGCTTTAGAGGTTCATTTCTCTCTACCTTCCTCTTAAGAGCAAAAACTACTAATGGAGTAAGATTTTGGGGTTTTTTTGAAGGGGGGAAGGGTAGGCAAAGCAGCACATGGTCAAGTATTAACCAGAGTAATGTCAGAAACCACTTGTCCATGCTGAAGAAAGGCTGCAGGCATAAATTTGTTTAATGTCTCCTGCCTTTGGCTGCAGGGCAGAAGGGAAGTTCCTCTTCTTGGAGGGTTTCTGGTGAGTAGGCAGCCTCTGAGCCGGCCAGGAAAACTCTGCAGCTTCTACCTCTGTGAGAAAGGGACTGCTGGAAACAAATGGGCACCCATTTAACTCCAAGCCATGCCATGGTGAATAAAACCAACTCACATGCCCAAGGACATGAGGGGAAGTAATTTAGCTGCTTGAGCTAATGTGAGGGTCCTAGATAATAAACAGAGAAACTGGAATTGCTCATTTATGAATGTAAATTCAATAGAGACGGCATTCCTGGAACTTGATGGGAATTTCTGGTGTTTGAAATCTTTAAATCACAGGTAAAAATCTCTTAAGAAAGGTTTAGTGGACAGAAGAGAATAAGAAAAGGCACGCTATGACCAAAAATTTAAAAAAGACATGAATAATTTACTAGTGACAAATAACAAGGAAATTTTCTTATGGACTGATTTCCCATTGCAAAAAGAGCAAAATGGAGTAGGAGTTTCTCTCTGTGGGAGAAAAAACTCCTACTTTTTATGAGGAACAGGTGACTGGCTCTTTCAGTTGCTATCTATAATGTATAGGAGGAAAAAGAAAACTGTGGGTTTTGTGGGAGACATTAATCCAAATGCCATATGCTGGCAGTCTCATGCTGCCAGCACTGAAACATCTTCAGAATCACTAAATAACATTCTTAATTTTCTTTCTTAAAAATGATTGCTCCAGACATCAGGGAAACTCTAGAATTTTGCCTCAGCAGGGGAGAGGAAACACAGTAGTAAAAATTAGTGGTACAATAAATAAAAATGTTCTTAACTTGATTACGTTTGTTCAAGGAAAACAGAATGCAAATTAGTAGTTTTAGTTGATACAATTTCACAAAGTGGAAAACAATTCTGAACTAAGTCATTTGGAGGAAAAATGTAAATGATAATTGTAAAATGTCTAAGAATATTTTACAGGCTGCCTAATAAGCCATAACTGAGAAAAAAATAAGGGTACATTAAAAACAACAACATCCTGGCTGAGAGGGAACTGTTAAAATAATAATCCTCCTCTCTGCGAGTATAAAACAAGTAGAAGAATGGGGAAGCTGAGACTAACAAATACAGGACATAAATTTCTAACTGGAAAAGCTGACACACCTCTTTCCATAGGGTAAGATACTAAATATGTAGAATAAGGTAAGATATTAAACACTTAAGCCCTAGGCTTTCCTAAGAACAAAAACCCACCCTCCCTCCTCAGCCCAGCTGGGCTTCTGGTCACCTATGGGTGCCGTTGGCAAAACAAAATCTTTGTCACTAAAGGTATTTATAGATACAAAACAGAGATGTCATAGCTATTTCACATGACTGTGTATCTTCCCCTCTGGTAATAAATTTGAGGTTGCTAAATTGCAGCTAAATATTTGAAAAGGCATCACTTCCTTCCAGGAAATGTAGTGGGCTGAGAAGCTGCTGTGGTGAGTGGTGTTGTGGCCACCAAGGAAGCCCTGAGGAAGGAGGGGAGGAAAATACATCTCAGACCCATTAGGAAAAAAATGGGCACTGCCAACCATAAGCCATTTAGATCTTAGTCACAGGAAAAATAGCAGAAACCATGATGGGGGGACTGGACTGATAACAATTTGTAAACAATATATTGAGTGTCAACAGACTGACAGAAAGCATTTTCCTGTCAGACTTGAGAGGTTTGTAGTGTTGTTATATGAGGTGGCTGATAGATATTATAATGTTGCCACTATATATTTAGAGTTGTAGAGTGATTTTTTTTTTTCTTGGATGGTATTTGACACTTGTGTAGAAATTGGGAGTGATAGAAAAGCAGTATAGCACACTAAAATAAGTAAAGCCTCCTTCAGCAGGATAGTAAGAAAAATTATTGACTTCAAGTGCAGTCTCTGAGTACTGGCCTTCTCCTTGTAATGTTTCATCAAACTCCTGAAGGGCAACCTCCGCTCTGAGGCCTGACTGAGCTCGCTGAAGTAGTGACATGAGTAGGGAGCTAAGTCACTTCTGAAAAAGATCAGTTTGAAAATTATGTCTTCAGTGTCCCTGTGCAGCTGGTCTTCCTCAGTTAAGCAGAGGAAACCAAACCTTCCCAGCTATCAGTAAAGACTAATATATTGAAAATAGAAGAATGTATCAGATGTTTTAAAAGTGGCATATGGGTAGGGACTTGGCAATGCTAGTCTTATAGAAACAGTTAGATATCTCCAAGGGATATTCATGAATAATGAAACTCATTTTCAGGTTTCATCTTCGGAGAGTTCATAATGTTTCAGAACTGTTTCTTGGCAATGTTCTTTAGTGGTAATTATAGGAAAAGGTTAGTGCTTGCAGCAGGTCCTAGAAAAAAAGACTTAAAAATGGAATAGATCAATAGAATAATTAAGTAGTATTTAGTCTTCTTGTCCCCCACCCATACATTGTGCTGATACTTAGGACAATGACAGCAATTTCTGGCTGGAAGAACTGGAGTTTGAGATGAGTTACATTCTCATGAATTTAATAAGATTGAAGAATGCTCTAAAATGGCTTCAAGGTGTTGTTAGTTCAATAACACACTCACTCTGGTAATACTAGACTGCGTGGAAATGTGATGTTTGTTTATGAGCAAACTCTCATGAGTTTGCTCATGAGAGCCAAAACCAGTGGTTTAGGAAATGTCTGTGCTTTCAGAGGAAAGAATACCAGGAGAAGGAAATTTTGGACGAGTCTATAGGGAAGAGTGCCCATTACTACATTCACTGATGTCTCTTCTCGATAACAGCATGACCAGTCCATTTCCACCAAGCAGAACAAGTTCTGAAAGGTTTTCTCCACCATCTCGGGTCTATCAATGAATTCCATATTTGTTGGCCAAATTCATTAGGAAATCTTGGGTTCGAATGGAACAAATTGAGTGGCTATGAAGGGCAGGAGTCAGAAATGGTCTACATGAAAAGTGCTAAGGTTGCACAGGGAAAAGCAATAGTTACCTAAAGTTCCTCTATGCCATAACTTGTCTTAGGGTCTCACTTTTAAAGAAGAAAGGAAAAAAATTATCTTCTTTATTTTCAGTTATGTTGCTAGTTCAGTGCAGGTTCAGCTAAACCTATCACCTGTTTTTCACCAGGTTCAAAGTGTGTTAGATCTGGTCTTAATCCTTCAGTGCTCCAATTTGCTCTTGCTGAGGCAATGGAACTGGAGCAACACACATCCCCTTCATCAGGCTGTTTGTAAATATAACTGCGCTTGAAGAGCAAATGCATTAGAATAGTTTGCTGACTTGCTTGCAAAAACTACTTCCTCCTTTGGTATTCCATTTGTCTCCTCTCATCTTTTAAGGCATGCTCACCTCCTCACCACCGTTCCTCCCTCCATGTACCTGAAAAGGGGAATTTGATTTCAGAGAAAAACATGCTGTGTTTGAGAAATACAGTTGGCACCTGCAATGTCTCAGTATATATTCTGGGGACAAAACAAAGAGTAGTTTCATTTAAGAGTAGTGTGTTTCACCAAGTTCCTCCCCCAAGAGAGATACTAGGAGGTGTAATCTCCTCTCCTTTTGGCTGAAGATGAGGACAGCCTCTTTGCTTGTCCTCTGAGGGAGTCTCTCTTGCCAGGATGTGCTGTGGTCCTGCTGGGCTGCCCTTGGGTGAGATGGTCTTGTGGCAAAGACGTGCAGCACTGTTGGCTATAACACAGAGTGAATGTCTTTTTGGCTTTGTAAGTGATTCTGTCAGAGGGATGCTTTAAGTCCCAAATTGAAGAGGCATGAGCAGAGCTGAGTTTTTGTTCCACCCTGTTAGTGTTTAGGCATGTTCTCCATGGCAGGCCTTGGGATATGGTATCACTCTGATTGCAATTGTATTTCACACAGCCCTTGGGGCTTTTATAAGTTTCTCACACTCTCCATGTGCATGCTGCTATGGTGCTCCGAGAGCCTTGTGATTGATTTAAAGATTCGAGACTGTGATGGGAAATGAAGAAACATAAATTTCTCCCTGAGTCCTTTGAAGCCCTTGAAGTCCTTCTGGAAAGGCACCAGGTCTGCCCTCAAATCTCCCCAAAGACAGCCTTTGCCCTGGTGTACTGGGCAGCCCTCTCAGGGACAGCGTTTCCTCCTAAATATATTCTCTGACTTGTGTAACCGAGCAGGTGGAGTCCAGCACCTTCCCACCTCCATTTGTCTGCAAGCAGGCTAGCTGGTGTCCATGGGAGCGGGCAGATTGGCTCAGAGATGATGCTTCTCTCTGAAGGGCCTTTTGAGGTATTTGGTGCTCTTCCTGAGCCAGGCTATATTGGCGAAGTTCAGGTCATCAGCCTGGTTGTCAGGGGACAGACAACCCTAAATGGAAGATCTGGGATGAAGTGTAGCTTGCAGCTCAGTTCAACGGTGTGGACATCCCTCTGCCTGTCCCATTCCTGACTGGGGCTGCAATAGAGGATTTCGTTGCTTGTCTGTTTAAATACTGTGAAGTTAGATGTTTTCTTCTACAAAAGAAATGACATAGGTTTACATGCTGTGTGAAAAAAGCACAGCACAAACTTTGCTACACAACTGTGCTTTTCCCCCCTGCTTTCTGCCAAAGTTATACAAGTGCAATATCCTTTTAAAGTAATATCATCTTCCCTGTGTAAGTGATGCCATTTCCCTTCGTGGCATATCCTCTCCACCCCTCTGGGGCTAAGTCTTAATTTTCATCACTAAACAAAATTCTACACTTTGTGTATTAACAATAAAGTAACGTAATGGTCCCTCCTTCCAACCCCAGTTGCAGTGACCATCTGGAGACCTCCCTGTTCAACTTTGGATGAACTTCAGCTGAAGTATGAGAGCCACTTTGGCTCCATACAAGCTGTTCCAAGCCTCATTGTTGCTATTAGCAGTTTGTCTTAGTGACAAGGCTGCATTTTGCCTATTGAAGGTTTGGTTTTAGTGATTCAGCGTGTTTCCATTGTCCACAACTGAGAGTAGATCATTCAGGCTCTTATGTTTCCAGTGCTGTGGACAATAGCTCATTATCCTGGGGTGGCTTTTTTGTTAGGGTTTTTATGGGGGTTTTGGATAGATGCATAATAGATGCAAGCTCTTTTCAGGGGCAAGTTCTTTTCTTGATATCCATGCACAGTGTTTATTGCAATGGGACTCTATGTGATTTTAGCCTTCAAAGCAAGCCAGTCATGGAATAGAGTGAGGGCTGAAACCCCAAGTTTTTTTTAAGAAAGGCCACAGCTCCTCAGGCTGTATCAAGCTTTGTCAATAGGTGATTTCATCTACACGATTCATCAGGGCACAGGTGAGACTTGTAGAGGCCACACAGGAGAAGCTGGATTTTAGTGTCCTCTAAGTCCACTGGCAACAGTGGCTTGGAAAATTATTGCAATGAGGGTAAAGTTATGGTGATAAGGAAAGTTATTTGAAGGACACATTCTTTGTTTCTGATGACATGAAACTGGGAGTTACTGTCAAAACAGTGGAGAGTTGGACTCTACAGGAAAAACTGGAAAACTCCGATAATCTGAATAGCAATGATGAGAATGAGTGCGAGGTCATGAACCTAGAGGCTTAATAATGAGCTCCCAGCTCATACGGGAAATGCTTATCCACTGAAAGCAACGGAGGCAGAACAAGCCCTGAGTGCACTGGTTAATCATAAATTGGCTCTGAGCTATGGGTATGGTGTAATGTGGCTGAGTAAAGGACAAGTGTGATTCCAGAGTGTTCTGGAGAAGAATTTTTCAGGAGTGGCAGGGAAATATCAATGCTGTTGTTCTCATAAAATTGCACCTGGAATTGCCTTTACAATACTTGTCACCTGTGTTGGAAGACATGGATTCAGCTGGAGCAGGTGCAGTGGATGGCTACAGGGATTAGCACAGGGCACTCTACAGGAGTAAACTGTTCTAGCAGAATAAAGGCTAAGGAAGAATGTAACTGTGCTCCATAAATACAAGAGTGAATTAAACACAACAAGTGAGAAGGGTTTATTTAAACAAAAAACCAATACTGCCTTGAGTAAACAGGTGTGTGTGGCTTGGCTGTGATTTAAGTTTCTAAACAAAAGGTTCTTGAATATTAATAGGAGAAAGAAACAAAAACTACTTGTTAGATTCTTATAATGGAGATGGCTGTATGAAATGGTTATCTATGAAAAGAAATCAAGCCCATATGGTCCCTTTTGCAGTGTGTTCCCAGGCTTCCCGAAGTGTATTGATAATAACATGTTTTGATCTTTGTTAAACATGTATTTTATGTGTGTCAGACATTATATGTGCCTGAGTAGCACGTACTTTGGCACTAAAAGCTTGTGAATGCAAGTCTTAAACACTCTGATCATGGACTAAATCAAGCTGCCTCTCTCTTCAGAGAGGTACGATTTATAAAATGTACCCACCTTCAAAGATTTCAACTTAGGAACATGAGGTCAGGGCCCCTCCTTCACCAGAATACTTCTGATTAGCTTTGTGGGTCCTTTCCAACTCAGAGTATCCTGAGATTATGTGTGCTTCCTCATCCCCATGTCCATTATCTCTTCAATCTCCCTCTCCCAAATCTGGCTACTTGAATGAATTATCAGCTTTTATGACACTTAATCCTTTCCCTCTTTTGTGTGCTTTCTACCTCCTGATGTTTCTCAGCTTGCCTAGACAACGTTTCTGTGCTTCTGAGTGTCACTTCCCAAGCAGAAACATCCCCTCCTGGGTGGCACAGTGAAGAGCCTAGAGCTTTTCCTCCATACACTGCAGTGCAGGAGCTTGTCTCCCCTTCGGGACTGGTGCTAGCAGACAGCAGCTGCAACCCAGCAGTTGTCCCAGGTCACGGTACAGTGCGGGCAGGGGCCTGGCTGCTGCCGGCCAGTACTGACCACCTACTGCCTCTGCTCCTGCTCCCTCACCTTACACCCTCCTGCAGCAGCCTTTCAGACACTCTGTCCTCTGCCCTTTCCTCTCCACCGTAATGCACCATCCCCTGAAAGGGGCCTCCAGTCGAGGAGTCCCCATTGTGCCCCAGGTGTCTGAACTGGCACACATGACAGTACCCTGTGCACCATGTGTCACTATCGGCGCAGCAAGGCAGGACACACAAATCCCTTCATCACTGGCTGTCACACACAGTGACATACAAGAACAGTCTCTTCAGCTGAAAAAGATTCAGTTTCCAGCTCTTTGAAGTCCATTTCATCACATATTGTGCTGCAGACTGGGCTTGTGACTCTCTACAGCACTGTCACCCTTACCGTGTGGGTATCAGACCACAGCACATGCTGTAAAAGGGCACAGGACATGGCAAAGTGCCCTGGCTGGGTTCCTGCTGCTTTCCCGGAGTGCCCTGCACCCCTGAGCTAAAGACACCTTTTACTGCTGCTCAACAGCGAGTACATGAGGATGCCTGTGCTGGGTGGGAAAAAAACCTCTCTTCTGCTTATAAAGAAAGGTTAGCTTGGAATTGCTGAATTGCATGTGGACGTTAGTCAATCGAAGGTGTGGTGAGCTAATTAAGAAGACTGTGTTTTTCATCTGCTGCCTCTAACATTCCTGTAACTGGGTACCTTCTTTTTTATTTGAGAGACAGATGGAAAAATAACAAACTTAGATAAACCTTTTTTGCTCCTCTGACTTTTTTGCTTATTTCCTCGCCCTCTTTGGTGGCATTGTGGGCATCAATTTAACATGAAGTATGACTGCCATGTAACTCCAGCTGGGATTTTTAGGCATGCTGTGCACACCTCTTCCTCCCTTTTCAGTTGCCCATCTGTATGCGTGTCCAGTGGTACTGCTGTCAGTATTCTGGGGGGCAAAGCTGAGGGGGAGGCCTGTGGGATTCCCCAGGTAGGGTACAAAGCCCATTCCCTATTGCAGCTCTCCAGACAGATTAGTTCCTGTGTGAATCATAAAACTCATGGAGAAATGACTAGTACTGCGGAAGGGGAAGTTGTAATGAATTTGCAGTTGCATGATACCTGAAAACTAGAAATGCAGGAACAGAGAAGTAGCAGCACTCAGGTTAAACTTTGCTTTGAATTTCTCCTTTCTATGAGTGCTCTTAAAGAGGGCGAGGGAAAAACTCGTATGGGGAAACTGCATAAAGTGCAGTATCAGATGGCAATTGTATTTAAAAACATCTTAAGCAAAAGCTCTTAACAATTTTCCTCTCAAAGTAACTTTTCCACTATACAATGTCCTTACAGGTTTTCATTACCTGAAGAAAAAACAATTTGCACCAAAACCCAGATTGCTTGTTTGCTAAAGCTCTAGCTTTTGTTTCTTTCAGGAAACACTGGAATTATCTGAGCTCACTGTGTGCTAAGGTTACACCTACCTCCCACTGTGGCTGTGCTGCAATGCCATGAAACTTCCAACTCTATTATTTCAGTGAATTGTTTTTCAAGACAGCTGTACAAAATGTTTGTACAGGCAGGGTTTTGGGGTTTTCCTTTATTTATTTATTTATTTTTTTATTTATTTTACCTCCAGACCTTCCTGCTCCTTGGAATTCCTTTACTTCTGTAACAAGGGGTTTTGAGAGTCTAATTATCTGGCATAGAAACTTTTCTGTTCATAACTCTGGAGCCATGACTTGGCCCGGGGAGCAGCTGCACAAAGCTCTGCTCCAAGATACCCCTCACAGCCACAATACCTATAGATAGGCTGGGATGTTACACTCCTTTGGGAACTGCGGGGGGTCCAGACTCAACTACCAGTTTTTCTAATATAAAGACAGCAGAAGTCTCAGCTATTATCCTGCACAGTGTAAGGAACTCTTGCTTACATTCTCAAGCAGCTTGACCACACTGGTTCCTAAGTTCTTACCTCTGGTTTGGTGAAACTGCAGCCTTAGAAAGGGGAGGGCAGAAAGAACATATAGGCATATATCCTAAAAATGCAAACCAGCTAGGAGTGGGAGGAGGACAGAAACCTTGTTGGGGCTGCTATGAATCTGATAACCCAGAAATTTAAGTATCTACCCAGGAGTTTGGTTTTTAAGTCTCTACAATTGTTAGTTCAACTGCTAACACCCAGTTATAAATGCCAGGCAGAATGGGGGTCTGGTTGCATGGTTGGTACCTCTCCCACTGTGTATTTCGCCACACAGTTGTTCTATGCTCAGAAATCTGCCAGCAGCCGGAACTCTGAGGGACCTGGGTCAGAACAGGTCATTGCTGTGATCTTCCCAATGCTCCTTTAGAGGGTTCTGCAGACTGGAATTGGAGCCCCACTTCAAAAAAGGTAGTGCAGATACAGGGATCCTCCACCTACCCCTCCTTTTAACTGCTTGGGAAACATGGAGTGGGGATCTATGCCTTAATCCAGTTTTCCCATCAGGTATCCCTTTACATCAGAGGAGGTTTTAAGAGAAAGATTGCCAAGCATCTGCAGTGATCCTTTGGTGGGTCAGAAGTCAGTCCAGAATTAATTACCAAGAGAAAACACAGTTCTCAGCTTGTTCTCTTCCGTACCACTCCAAGGTGCTTCATGTCTCTCCAGGAATGCTTTCCACAGCCAGGATTTAATCTCAAACTCTGGGCCACAGACACTGACCTTTACTTTCAGAAACAGCAAGTGGTAGGTCTGGATTTGGGATGTGATTGCACATCAAAAAGCAGCTATTCCAAGTATATACCCAGGTGTAGCAACTTGGATAACCTCTCAGAGAACGCTGGTCAGCAAGCTGCTGTAAGACAAGATGCATGATTACAGCACACCTAAATTACTGAACAAGACAATTGTGAAAATATTTTATTAGGATTGTCAATTCATCATTACCCACTAATAGAAAAAGCAAGTTCCCTAAAGACTGTTCTATGGAAAAAGTCAGATAGAGTGAGGCTGCAAATAGGCTGTATCTCGATTTTTAGTATTTAAAAATTTAATTTAGCTTTTTAAATGTGGGATTTTTAGTTCTGTACCATTTTAATCCTGTGGGAAAGGTATTGAAAAAGCTCACTTCGGCATATGGAAAATTCACCAATTCATCTGCAACTTTTAGAAATAAGGTTTTTATTTTTTACATGGGAGACAATACATTATATGACAAGACGTAATTCAGGAAGACTCTTTATGTTTCCATAGGGGATTCCACCTCAGTAATTTCCCCCCCTCTATACCTTTTACATCTGTGCTTGTCCATGCTGTAGACTATGATTGAAAGTGAATCTGATGCAAAAACATCTATGAATTTCATCCTTCATGTTTTTAACTTTCAAGAAATGGAAACTGCAACATTTGAAACAAGTTAATAGTTGTTTAGTAAGTCTTCCAGTCTACAAGATATGATGGTTTGGAAATTCAGTTCAAATTACTATTGTGTTGAATAACATGAAAGAATAGGTGGCATTACTCCTACAGGGAGTCACAATGATTAAGATTTCTTTCTTAGTAAGTATTTAAGTATTGATTATAAAGAACAGTGATGAAGGAAAAAGAAAATAACTAGTCAAGGACTACTACTACACACCTTTCCCCAGAAGATATCTGGAATTCATCATTCTTACACGGATGTAATCTGCATGATTTGTAAATCCAGAGGTTATTTTCACCTCCTGCACAGGTTAGCTAGAAGTAGGGAATATTTCTGGTTTTTTAAAAGAAATAACATTTCCACATCTTGAATTTTGATAAAAAATGGATCTAAATGCAGGTGTGATTTAGCTTTCTCACAATGACCTTAATAAGCATCCCATAACAGACGTGTAGATGAGGCATTAGAGATACGACTGAGTGGTGAACTTTGTAGTGCTGAGTTGGACTTGATGACCTTGGAAGTCTTTTCTAATTTAAAGGATTCTATGGTTCTGTGTTATTCCCTTATTTCCTTTTGTAGTTAACTCTTGGTGAACAGATCCTTGATACCTTTGTTCCAACAGAGCTTGTCTGGTTTTTGTCATTACAAAAGTCTACACTCCAGAAGGAAAATGAAGTTTTCACACAAAAATTCAGGTAATTAACAGGTCAGATACTTTACACACCCTCTGGGGATGAAAAAAATCAGCTTCACAGGCATGAGATACATAATTTCAACTTGATTATTTTAATGTCAGTAAGAAATTGCTGTTAATAACATAGGCATGTTTCCTTAATGATTCCCTTTGCCTTAATTACACAGTAACAACCTGTCACGATTCCATCGTGCATTACTGCATAAAGTCTTCTTAAAACAGATTATTACTTCTGCAAAAGACAATTAGCAGCAGAAATACATTTTTAGACCATCCCCACAGCTTTCTTGCTCTAGCTGGCTAGCAAGTCCTGTGCTATGAAAAAGAGGCAGATTTCTGATGCTTAAAGACACCATTGTCATGCCTCTTTACTTCTTCTAGTTGAATCATTGGGAATTGTACTTGTTTTTCAAACCATTTGGCTACAGTGAGAAGCTGCTTCTCCTGGAATGAACATCCAATAAACTGAAGCCCAACTGGCAAGCCTCTCTCTGAAAGAGCTGTAGGAACACTTATGGCTGGCAGTCCTGAAAGGAAAAAAAATACACATGCAAAGACAATATTAAACCTTAGTTACAGTAATTTTTGTATCAATTTTAAGAGAACCAGAAAAAAAATATGCAGAGAAAAAAGATTAGCTAAAATAATTTGATTCAATGAAATAGAATGCTAGAGGATCACAAGAAATTATTAGAGAGATTTAAGGAGTCAACATCCTCTGAAAAAGATAATCAGTTCTCCTTAGAGACTTCTGTCTCTGGAACAGATTCATCTTAGCTGCAGCCCACACTCAGCTCCAAAGTGCCCCACTTTAAAATCTAGTCTGACATTTTCAAGTACTCAATAAACTGTCCTCATACCTGGTTATCACTGTAAGACTTACAACATGGGGGTGAAATACCTTGATTCTAAAGAGAAGGTTAAACAGCTAAAGGGACCAGACATTTAAAATGACTAGGCAGGGGAAAACATAATCAAATTCCTGTCCCTACTCACCAGCCATGTTTGCAGCCTGTGTCAGGATGTCATCTTGAGCGCTGCGGGTCCTGTTGTCTTCTTGGATGAATTCCGTGTATGGTGCTGCATCACTCAGAGTGGTGGGAGTGAGTAAAATATCAACACCACTCCTGAAAACCTTCACAAAGTCATCGGCAATGAGACGTCTCACTTTCTGTGCCTTGACAAAATACTTCTCATAGTTCCTAGAAAGAAACAGGGACCTAAGGGCCTGACACTTTAATTCCCAAAATACAGAATTTTATTTCTTAGTTACTGTGGAAAAGGCAAGCCCAGTAATCCTGTTGGATAAAATTCTGACTCACACTGGTACTTAGGTTTTTGATATACTGGAAGCTTAGTCACCACACATGTGTTTATGCTCTCACAGCAGTGAAGCTGTCAGAGAAAGAAGAGATGAGGGCATATAGCTGAAGAAAGGTGAAGGGAAAACAAAACCCTACTTTACAATAATTAACTAAAAATCAAAACAACACTTTTATGACTATTTGGAAAGTAAACCGCATATTGAATTTCACAGAATCATGGAAAATACTGAGTTGGAAGGGACACGTCAAGATCACGGAGTCCAACTCCTGGCCTTGTGCAGGACACCCCAAGAACCACACAATGTGCCTGAGAGCACAACTCAGACTGGCTTGGTGCTGTGACCACTTCCCTGGGGAGTCTGTTCCAGTGCTCAACCACCCCCTGGGTGAAAAGCTGGTATCAAACCTAATTTCGCTGCAGGGCATCACAGCAAAATCTAGAAAATACAGAACTACACAGGTCTGAAAAACAGGAATTAACCATTTAGGATTCAATCCAGCAAGATACTTGAAGCATATGAAAAAGTCCCATCATCTGTGGAGGACTCCAAATGGATTTCAAACTATGTATGTGATTGTAGTATACTTCTCTGTAGAATACTATCAAGACTTTATCTTTACCCTTTTTTTTCCCCCTCATGTAAACATGTGGTCTATGGATTTCTGTCTTTACACAACTCTGAAACACAAACGCATTAGTCAGCTTTATGTCTATTGTTCCTTTTAACTTCATATGCAGAACTGGTAGATGTGGAATCT
Organism: Ifrita kowaldi; assembly: GCA_013398055.1. Classification (NCBI taxonomy): domain Eukaryota; kingdom Metazoa; phylum Chordata; class Aves; order Passeriformes; family Cinclosomatidae; genus Ifrita; species Ifrita kowaldi. Next base: position 138,268 of record VZRS01010628.1, on the reverse strand, counting down.
TAAATTCAGAGAAGTTCAGTTTCAAAAGTAACTGCCACCTAAACCCTCAGCTATTTGGGAAAGAAAAAAAAAAGTAAAGTGAAAGAAAAATGGAGGGGTGTATTACCAACTGATGTATGCCAGTGTTTATAGATAAAACAACTGAAATTGCCCAAACCCCACTTTGGTAGCGTAATCTAAAGATTTAAGATTCCAAAAATCAGCAATGAAAATGGTTATCATCAATAAAAAGCAGATTCAAATTAATAAATTATATAATGGGAATTAGACCTTCTCCTACAATCACTTCAGAAATCAACCTAGCTGTTAACTTCAGAAAGTCCCTAAATGCCATATCTACATGTCTTTTTAATATCTTCAGGGATGGAGAGTTCACCATTTCCCTTGACAGACAGTTCCAACACTTGACAATGCTTACAGTGAAGACATTTTTCCTAACATCCAATGTAAACCTCATGGGGTGCAACATAAGGCTGCTTCCTCTTCTCGTATCACTTGTTACCTGAGAGAAGAGACCGACTCCTAACTCACCACAAACTCCTTTCAGGTAGTTGTAGCGAGAGTGATAAGGTCCCTCCTTTGCTCCAGGCTAAACATCCCCAGCTCCCTCAGCTGCTGCTCACAGGACTTGTGCTCCACACCCTTCACCAGCTTCACTGCCCTTCTCTGGACACACTCTGGCACCTCAATGTCCTTCTTGTAGTGAGTGACCCAAAACTGAACACAGGATTCGAGGTGCGGCCTCACCAGTGCTGAGTACTGAGGGACAATCACTGCCCCAGACCTGCTGGCCACTCTATTGCTGAACCAGGCCAGGATGCCATTGTCCTTCTTGGCCACCTGGGCACACCCAGGCTCATGTTCAGCTGCTGTCATCAACACCCCCAGGTCCTTTTCCCCTGGGCAGCTTTCCAGCCACTCTGCCCCAGCCTGTGGCGCTGCCTGGGGTTGTTGTGTCCCAAGGGCAGGACCCGGCGCTTGACCTTGCAGAACCTCACACAACTGGCCTCAGCCCATTGATCCAGCCTGTCCAGATCCCTCTGCAGAGCCTTCCTGCCCTCCTGCAGATCAACACTGCCACTCAAATTAGAGTTGTCTACAAACTTGCCGAGGGAGGACTCAATCCTCTTGTCTATGTTGTCTCTAAAGACGTTAAACAAAACTTCCTGAACAATCACCTGGTCATTTTAAAGCTTTGAAAAGCAAGATAAAAATAAGCTGTAAAAGGCACCATTTGCAAAAGACACAGATGAGTTTTCTCTACTACTTATTCTAAGAATGCTTTCTGAACCCTGCACTCTGTTCTTCAGAAGTAATTTACTGTGGAACAGGAACACAACTCCCCTGTTCAATCTTGGTGGAAGCCAATTGTGTACTCCTTCACAGAAGAGTTAACTATGTGAATTTTAAAGCAGCCTTAGGAAAGCTGATCTGGACAGTTGTAAGCAGAGGGAGCACACTTGGCAGGAATATCGGCATTCCATAAAAGCTGGTTGTTGCAGACTGACTGACAACATTCCTGTCTCTGAGAGCAATTAGAAGTCACATCTGATGAATACTGCTGCTGACAGAGCTCTTTCAAAGCAAGTGCACTACAGAGACTGATTACATGCCTAATATTTTGGTTAGTATCTGAACAAATTCAGACAGAGAAAAACAGCACTTTTACTAACATAAATTAGGACTGCTGGATAAGGATAGAAAACTAAAAACGTAAAATTGATCCATGCACCAGCTTCTCTACGTGAGCTGGATAAAACCCTGACTTCTGTAAAGACACCAGCTCAGTACTTCTGCCAAAGCTTCTCTTTCCCAGTACACTGAAGCAGAGAGCTGCAGTTAATTTAATTGCTTTGTCTCTAGCTTTCTCTAGAAGACCTCGCTACAATGTACCAGCAGTTTTTCTCTGCAGTTTTAATGAGATTAACAGCTACAGAACTTCTAACACTAGGACAGTAATGACTTCAGTATGATTTCAATGTCATACCATTGGGTAGATTTCTGCCTAATTTAACTAATGGATGCCAATAATGCTCTGGTAGGGGAAAAAATATCACTAAATTGTTCTGCTTATTTAATTTAGGAGGCTTATTGGTAAGACTCAGGGAAAACATTTTTGTTCATTATTAACAGTTCACTAGGTTTTATAGAGCTAAGGCAATAATAAAAATACAAAAACAGTTACTAGTGTAAGGGCAATTCTTTTTCATGTCACGATGAACAATGAATCACCATTTGCTCAAAAATTTGTCAACCTGGCAAAGCTGAATTTCAAGATGTTCTTACTGTTTCAACAAGAAGTAGTTTCCTGCCAGAATCCTTCCTCTTACAACATCATTGAAGCCTTCTCGCCGTGTTGCAGCATACATACTTTCTGTGGAGTCCTTCTTGTCAGAACGGTGTCCTGAAAAAAAAAGGCATTTTGGGTGTTAATACTTCTTGTAATCCTTAAGATTCAATAACATCAGGTAAGGTTATACATAGTAATACAATAGGTCACTGTTTGCTGCAGTCTGACATGCTACTATTGTGGTAAAACAACAAAACATATTCTTGTTTTATTATGGAAATACTAAACTAGATTTTGAGCCCAGACACTGATATGCCTAGTAGCAAAATTTATTAAAATATGTATTTATTTACACATTTTTATCTGCACAAGGTTTTTTACTGTATTCCACCTTGGAGAAATAACATCAAGCATCCAACCATAAACAAAACATTTATAAAAACTAACACTTTTACATGGCATCCAGCAGTGTTTCCACTGTCTGAGAAAAAAAGTTTTTTCAAAACCCTTACCATATTCCAGTCCATCAAACCTGGCCATATTTGATGCCACTTCTGCAGTGCACAGCACATGATAGCAGACAATTGAGTAATGAGTGTGTGGTAGGCTCACTTCAACCACTTTAGCACCTGCATTCTTGAAGAGGTCAGCAGCCTTTGACCAGAGAGCCACTATTTCACTAGACAGCCCTGGTGCATGATATTCCTTAGTGGAAAAAGAAGAAAAGGAGTTATTTTACACACTGGTTTCCTTCTAATAGCAACCAAAACACAAATACTCCTTGCTAAAAATACACTGAAACTATTATCTCACCACTATATGATTTAAAGTACTTATTAAAGCTTTTTGCATCTACTAAATCCTATACAATCAAGGAGTATTAAATTAACAGGACACAGTCTTCTTAAGAGTATTATGTTCATCTCAGTAAGATCAACATATGTATCACAGATCATGGAATTTCAGCAGTTTCTTCTGAAGGAGTAATTGCCCAGTTATCCCCTTATTTATCTACCAAGACTGTATTGTACTGCTCTGCAGTCATGGGTAGAAATTCTTCAGGTCTAAATCCTAAAAAAATTAGGGCTGCTGCGAGCAGGAAAGATAAAAAGAAATGGCTGCACCATATCAGTGGCAACTGGCACACCTCGAAACAAATAAAACCACCCACTAAAGAAGAACTACAATCAAGGGGTTGGGAGAAGGCTTAGATTAGCTACATTCCTCTTTCACAGCCAAATTACAGATATTCTATTAAAATTCCCTATTTTTCAAGATACTTGCTTTAGTTCTAACCCATAGTGACACAGTCATAGTACTGTTGGATTTCTGAGTAGCTATGACCCACGTTCAGTGTATGCATGTATCTGTTTAGAATAACCTGCAGCAGTAGAAAAAACTGTCCAAAGGATAGGAATAATTAACCAATATCACTATTTTAGATTTATCAAAATTTAAACAGTATGCAGCTGAGCAATTTTCTAGGCATGTAATTTTTGCATTTCACAGACTGTGAATAATTGCTCAGTGGACATCTCTGCTTATCAAATTAAATCTTTTGGTATGCCTGTTCTAGCTTAGGTTCCAATACTGAGAATCCAACCAATAAATGTTATTCACATTGTCTCTTTGAAGGCAGAGCCTTTATTAAATTAAAAATAGGCTGAAGTCCCAAACTTTGTTCCTAAATTTAAAGTACTCTTATAGCTACAAACATGATTGAATTGCGTACACCAGATGCCAAATTACAGATGTCTTTCAGTTCTTTTTAGAACTCTGCAAATCACAGCTCCTTGTGACATTCAATTGCCTTTAAAATTCTGCTCTGTATTAACACAGTGCCATTTAGGCCAGTATTTCAAAACTCTGCACAAACCAGTACCAAGCTCACTGCATGGGAAGGCACCAAAGCAACTTGTTGGAGGTTACAGAGGTGACTAATGAAAGAGCAACAGAGAGAACCAAGAACTGAAGTTCCCCATTTCCCCTGAAGTTCCTGACAGTGCTTCCCACCATGATGAGAAAATGTTTTAGATGGTGCATTAGTGTATGCGTGCTCCAAACTGCCTGAACACGCAACAGAGCACACACATACTGCTCTTTTCCAGGAGCTGCTTGTGCTGCCTTCAACTGTTTCAAATCACAGGAGACTGGGAGGTGGTGGGCAAGACACAAGTATTTTTTTGATAGGTGTCTTTTATTTGTTTTTCCTGTCCATAACTGTTAACAGGATTTAAGTGTTACCTTTGGAATTCCTATTGAAAGCTTGCTGACATCAGTCAAATCAGGTAGTTCAAATGGCTTAAAGTCATCCTGAATTGTGGTAGAGTCCTTAGGATCATGTCCAGCAAGTGAACCTGAAATATGACACGACATGTGAAGACCAGGACAACATACATTAGTTAGTCAGAATTCAGTTTGTTTTGAGGACTTGTTGTAAACGAAGTAATGAATGAAATAAAACAATGACATAGTAATACCTAACAAAACAGCTGCATCATCCACACATCTGGTTAGGATTCCTGGCACATCCATGGAGTTCACTAGAGGGATGAGACCATGGCGAGAGATCAGTCCATATGTTGGCTTTAAACCTACAACACCACAGTGAGCAGCAGGGTTTCGGGTAGATCCTCCTGTGTCTGACCCTAAGGCTCTATGGTTTCAAAAGGATCATCATTAGTAAGGTAATTCAGAACATTTTCAAACCATAAGAATGTGTGGCTTTAAGATGCATGGATTTAAATTCTGTGAGTTCTTTCAGATCAGAAGTCATAACCACACAGCCTAAGTTCCAGTCTGCTCTCTATGTCTCTTTTATTTGTTCTCTGATTTTTCTTAGGGTCTCTGAATTAGCCATTAGGAGAGTCCAGTTCTCTTCACAAAGCAGAGGCAGATAGGTAGAATTCAGACCATCTGAAAATGGCCCCAAATATCTTCTTCTGCCTTCTCTGTTGGTCTGTTCCAAAACCGTGGACTCCAAATGACACATCGCATGTGATTTAGGGTACAATTTTCAACACTGATATCTTATTTATTGGGTAGCCAATGCACCATGAATCAGCATTTTCCAGTATAAAAATGAAGAGCAACACTTCTTGCCCCTAACAAGAGGGCATACTTTGGAAAGAAGTTTTTCCTGTTTCCAAATCTACGAAGATTGATCAGAACTCCCAGTTTACAGTAGCTTAGGTACAATTAAAACATATAGGTGCAATTAAAACACAGTAATTTATTATTATTAATTATTTTGAAGTTGACTTCCATTTTTTGTTCACAAGTGAAACCTTGTTCTTTCTAAATTGAAATTTTTATTTCAAAAATTGTATTGAAATGAAACATGCTTTTCTCTTGTTTTTAATAAATTTAACTCAAGCCACATGAAAAAGATACAGCAGTTTTTATTCAAATCTTTGCCAAAACAAATTTAAACTTCAGAAATAGGTATAATTTTTATTGAAGTGAGTATATGACTTTTGCCATAGGCATTTGTTTCTGAGACAGCTGTACCAGTTCAATTGACTTTCCTGAAGTAGAATTTTTTTCAAAGTTTTTCTGTTGATATAAAACATCCTCCACTTTATAGCATTTTTGGACATCCAAATCTCAAACTGAAAATACAAAGACTGGCAGCATTGCTGGTGCTTGAAAGACACTAATAGGGTGGATATACAATAGGTTATAGGCAATAAAATAGCTGGACAAAAAAACTCCCTGATCTGACAATGTGCTGAGCAGTGCAAAATGGGAGCCCAGCAACATAAAGAAAGGTGCCAGACCCTCTCAGGATCAGCCCATTCTGGCTCAGGATAAGGACCAGCAGTCCTTGGGAATGGCTGCACAGAATTCGATTTCAACAGTATTAAAATGTTGAGTAGGTTATATTCCGGTAAAGGGTAAGGAGAGGAAGAGATATATAATTTTAAAAAGTAATTAAAGAAGCTGTAATTAACATTAACAAGAATATTTTAACAACAAAACAGATGCTTGTAATGTAGTCTATGGGTAAACAAGGATAGAGTAAGTACAGAGCATTTTTAAAAACCTTCCAATTAAGAGCACAATTGAAATAATCTTCTATAAAACATGCTCCAACATGTAGATCTAAATTAAATGCAAGGTGTAAAGGTTTGTGATCAGTTTTCTTTTAACAGTCAGATGGGGAAGATAGTATAGACAACTGATTTGCTAAATAGTGTGTTGCTATTCCATACAGTTAATAATACTATTAAAAAAAGTCCAGCTTGTTTCAATTCCTTTAGGGAAAAAACTCCAAACAACCATAAACACACACTTGCCTAAAAAAAAAACCCAACACTAAAACTGTCTTCTAACTTAAAAACAGGGAAGTTTGTAAGTATCTGTGTAGTAAGTACTCTGTACTCGTTTGTTAAATTTGAAAGCTTTTAGGTCCCAAATCTCACATACTATTATGTAACTATGCTATAAAAACAAAGGAGGGGAGGAAAGATTATCATACTGTTACAAATTAAGGGATCTCTTCATTTGCTCAATTACATTTTCAGTGTGTATTTGTGTTAATGCACTTAGTGAGGAAGAGGATGTGTCACAAACCCTGTAAGACTTTTTTTAAGAGATTACGTGGGAATAAGAATAAAACTGTCACTGCTTTACTGCCATCATAGTTTTATTTCATACAGTGCAAAGTGGCCATACCACTGAATAATGCTTGAAATGAGTAAATCTAAATTTGCCTGCGTGGATTAATTCTGGCTTCATGATATGCCACGAATAACCTAGGGATGCTGAAATAAATTTTTGCATGCCAGTGCCAATAACCCTCCTATTCATACTAGCACGTGAGAAAATTATAAAATTAAAACATTCCAACATATTTTGAGACATTTAGGGAAAGACAAATTTAAAAGCCTCTTACGCAAAACACGTGAAAGCCGACACAGCAGCTGCGCTGCCTCCTGAGCTCCCTCCTGTTATTACCCAGTTAGACTCTTCGTCTTCAGAATGGGATTTTGGGACAGACTTTTCCTTGTACTGCTTTGAATAACTCCAGGGATTTCTGACTGGTCCAAATATTCCATCCGTACTCCCAGATCTAAGATAGTCAGACAGGACAAATACAGACAGAAGCGACAGATTAAACCAATTTAATTTTTTTAATTCAATTCCTCATCACCCTTTCAAATTCAATTTCAACAGAAGAAGACTGGTGTATGTAAATCCTTATGCAGTCAACTTCTACAACATTACATACAACTGTAAAATTTATAGCTCTTCATCAGTTTCTGACACAGCACCTGAACTGGTACCCCTTTCTAACTTCTGCTAATGACACTGAAACAAACACAGTCACAAAGACATAAAACTGATTTAAGCTATGTAAAAATAAAGAAGCACATGTCTTTGAAAACAAAGGTATTCTGTTTCTCCAGCCCTGCATTTGATGTAAGACCACAGTCATGAGGAAAAACATGCTGCTAGAGGTGGAGAAAAAGCTCCACAATACCAGGAACAAGCATTTCTCTGAAATGACAAACTATTATTCACCCTGTAGCCCTCTGCAGAGGCCACACGTCACTGGTTCAGAATGCCAGACTGGCTTCTCAGAAACTGGTTTCAGTCAGCTTGTGTCACCTAAGTGTGAGCTGCCACCAGAAGCAGGAGCAGGGGGTACTTTCCTCCTTCCTCAGGACTTCTACCCCATGCTCTCCCTGACTCCAAGGTGCCAGTGTTACCAGCCAAATCATCAGACACAACAGGCAGCTGACAGCAGTTGAAAACCAACCTTATTGAGACATCATTACTTTAGAGCTGGATCCGCTCCCTGATCAAGAGATCATGCAAACACACAGGCCAGAAATGAATGAGAGGCCAGTATTGGGATAAGCCTTTTTAGGAGAATCCTGTGCTTTAATGAACTAAGACCTGTTGTAATACCACATAATCAGGTTTTTCCCAAGCTTTTGCCTGCTCTTCCTCTAAGGAATAGCTTTTTTACACAGAAATTACTCAAAACAATACAGTCAAAGTATTTCCACCCCATCCATGTGGATGGACTTGGACTTTGGTTTAAGTAAAATAAAACCAAAATACAGCACTGACTGTTTTTCATAGGTAACTAAAGTCCCAGAGATTCCCTTCCAGACCTAGCAGTGATTCCCATCCCTAACAGCCCAATGCTGTTCTCTGCTACACTTGGCTGCCTTCACTGATTTGTGGAGGAATCAATTTGTAGGAGCATTTTTCAATGTGCTCCTGACAAAAAGTCACCAACAGTAGCTTAGGCAACCTAAAAGCATTGCTCTCGACTAGCCCGTGTGCAGCAAGGCAGGGAGTACCCACACAAATTACCCCAGTGGCCGACTGGCAGAGGCAGTGACTGCCAGCAGGGGCATGGCAATAACTACCTAAGGGCAAAAAGCCATCAGTAAGGAGAGAGAAAAAAGCAGCAGTTATCTGTGTTGTAACCAATTCTACTAACACACTTCATCTAGAAGAAGGCCACTTGTCCTTGGCCTTCTGCAAAGGCTGGACTGCTTCCTACATTTCGAGCACAGCCACATTTGAACGCAATGTTCACAAAATTCAGCATCTGTATCATTTACACAACACTGTAAATGCTCAGGGAGAAGTTCATGCAGCTCTGTGTACCCTTCCAGTAAGTATTCATCATTGTCTCGCCTCACAGAAACACGAGTTCAGGATTACAGGTAGATTGGAACAGCTGGTGTGTATGCTGTTTTATGTACAATCACACATTAAAAATAATAAATATCACTCACCCCATTGCAAATTCATCTAGGTTTGTTTTACCTAAAAGCACAGCTCCCTGATCCAGTAATTTCTGAACTACTGTAGCATTGTAAGGAGAAATATAACCTGAAAACAATCAGAACAATTAAGAACAACTGGTGAGATACAAATTATTTTTCCAAGTAGCTACTCTGAACATTTTGAAGTTGTCACTACCACTTAGACCTTACATAACCTAGGATGAGAACTGTGACAGTGACATGAGACCTCAGGTAGTAACCAATTCACTTTGTGAATGGTGACAGGGGCTTCTCCATTCCCACTTTCATCAGGAACAAGGACATCACTCCTCATACTCATTGCAATCAATCACAACAGATTTGAGAACGTACTTCAAGGAAAAGCATCTCAGGTAATGTAACAATTTTTACAACAGCAAAGTCATATTTTGTTTCTTCTGCTATTAAAAAAAACATGATCAGATTAAGGGTCTGCTAATTTACTTCTGCTATCTTCCACAAGGATTAATGTAAAGTTTTACTTTGTGCAGAATAAAAGAGACATAAGAAATGTTTCCTACTTTTGCTTTTACTACAAAAACATTGTAATGCCTTGGAAACGTTCATGGCATGTTAACAGAAACAATGAGTTTAGGAAGTTTTTTAAAAAATGCCTTAAAAGCATTATAGAATGTGTTTGTATATTGGGATTGTTAATGTCTACTCTTCCTACAGCCATATGAAAAAACTATTTAAGTTGACAATTATAAACAGAACAACAACAAAAAAGGACTGTCTTTGGACTTCATTAGGCAGAACAATACTGACTGCTCTCCTCTAGACCTAAAAGCAATGTGAAGGTAAATGCAAATTTTGGAACCATTTTATTGTAGTATATAGGTTTTTATTATAACTGTTGTTAAATGCATGCAAATATAAATAAAGAGATAATGTCTTAGAAGAAGAAAAAGATCTATCTGTAATACCTGATGAACCTGGCTAGTGAAATTGGATAAATGTATTTCCTCAAATGACTCCAGCTCATTTTTTGAAAATACTTGGATTTCTGGAAGACATCAATGCATAAACCCTCTAAAGAGCAAAAGATCTGATTTTACTTTAAAAGCCTTACTGTACCTTTTAGCATATTTGATGCACATGTTGTCTCAATGCCAGCTGTATTAAAGTTGTCTTTTACTGCAATAGGAATTCCATCTAGAATGCCCAGTGGCTGACCTGCATTAGGAATGACGGTAAAACAACACAGATTAAAGCAAAATGGGCACTATAAATATATATATATATAGTGTTCTCATCAATTACTGTTTATTTTGCACGTCCCTTTGGGTGGTTTTTGGAAGCAAGATTGCTCTCCACTTGACATTTGATGGTTCTCTGTTCCATTTTAAACAACCATCTTCCATTCCAACTCAAGCATTGAGCACTCTGCCCAAACCAGACCTGGTCTCACAGAGCAAAGCTCGAAGCCCTCCAGACAGGCAGCTGCTTTCATCCAGGCTGGCTATCCCAAAGGAGTGCATACCTCTTCCAGCGTGGCCACACAGTGCTTATTTCAGCCATAGGTCCTGCTAAATCCACTCCATCACTAGGCTGGGAGCCATAAACTCTGCCTACCTGACATACACAGTAGATATGACCTGAAAAAGTACTGAAGCAGAGAAAATCTTTCCCAAGTGATTGATTATCCATCATCCAAAAAACCAGAACCAACAAACAACCCCACAAAAAAACCCCAAACTAAAAACTAAAGGCCTACATAAGGAAGCAAAACAACCTGGCTGACAATTTTATTAAGCTGCCAGAGGACAGCAAGTGTCACCCAGGAAGATGTACTCCACTGAGTGAAAACTAACCTTTCCTGCCTTTCTTGAAATGCAAAGAAAAATTAAGATGGGCAGCTTCTAAAATGCTGCAGATAGCAGGACTGAAAGCTGTTCCGTTCTCCAATTAATAACTGCAATTAACAAAGCTGCTTTATTTTAATTTGCTTTCTCAATTAAAAACTCAACAGGTTGTGCCAGCTGTTTGTCTATCCCAGTCAGGAGACCTGTGAATGACCACTGCATCTGCCTATTCATGGTACCTGTTGGCTACACATTCCAAATGAACTGCTGAGAGAAAGAGGCAGCAGGCACCAAGTAGCAGTGCTGTCCAAAAGGCACAGGGCCTATTTAACCTGCAGTGCCTTGTTTGGTCCAGGTTTTGCCTCTGATTTTTGGACTAAATACTCTCCTGAGTGCCAAGTATACACCCACGAGCACCCACGGAAACCTCAAGCGTGAGCCTCATCCCCCAACAGTCAAACAAGCCAAGACACCTCCTTTAAAAAGCAAAGGTCCTTCGTCTAACGCAGACAGCTCCTCCACAGAAGCTTTTTAAGGACTAACACTACTTACAAACCAACATACCTCTTTTATATCTTTCCTCTGATTCTTCAGCCTGCTTCAAAGCGGTCTCTTCCGCTACGGTAATATAGGCATTCAGAAACTTGGTGCTTTTAATGAGGGCCAGGCACCGCTGGCAGAGCTCCGTGGGAGTGACTTGTCCTTCCTTCAACGCCGCCGACACCTGAGAGCGCAGCCCGTCTTTCAGGACAGCCGGATGACAGAGGCCGCGCCGGGGCGGTACGGGGAGAATGCGCGATCCCCGCTGAGGGAAGGAGCCCACGGGAAGCGCTCTCCCGGGCCGCCCCGGAGAGGTGGGACGCGAGGGGATCCCGGTCACCTTGCGAACCGGCCCCGCTCCTCGGCACCCCCACCCCGCTCCTCGTCATCCCCGGCAGGCGCACAGGCCCCACTCACCTGTCGGAGAGAGGCGCGCAGCATGGCTCCCCCTTCCCACCGCCACCGCCTCCTCACGCCCGCCGAGCGACCCCAACCCTTCCCCCGGCACGGCGGCCGCGCGCCGCCATCTTGCCGCAACACCCCGCGGCACCATTGGCAGGGCGGCCAAGAAGGCGGCCGCCCATTGGCTGCGGGTGCCGCCGGGGCGGGGCGCTGTGGCGGGCGGGAGCCACCCGGCCCGATCCCGATCCTTGGCCCGATCCCGATCCTTATCCCGGTCGCGATCCCGCGGCTCGGCCCGGCCCGGCCCGGCCGCCCCGGCCATGCTGTTGTGGGGAGCCGCGAGCGGGCGGGCGCTGCGCTGGGCGAGCGGGCGGGCACCGGCCCGCGGGCTCCGCGCCTCTCCGCGGGCGCGGACCGCCATGCCCAGCTGGGTCATAGACCGGTACGGCAGCAACGAGGTGCTGCGCTTCACCAGGGACATGATGTTCCCCATCATACACTTCCCGAACGAGGTCATCATTAAGGTTCACGCTGCGAGCCTGAACCCCATCGACCTCAGCATGAGAAGTAAGTGCCGAGCCCGGGCAGCCGCGGCCGGGCTGCCGGGATGGCAGGGGCTGTGCTGGGGCTGCGGCTCCGGCGGTGCCCCGAGTGGTGCCAGGGCACGGTCCTGCCCCGGCAGACCCCTGGCTCGGCAGTGTCCAGGGGTGCCTCAACACACGTGTTTGCCCGAGCCCTGTGGAAAACCGCCGCCTCTTGGAAGCGTAACTTTTTTAAGGGTCTCAGGAAAGAGCGATACAAAAAACTTTTTTTCAAATTCTTAGGGGAGAACGATACAAAAAGCCACTGACAAAAGTGGGAGTGTGTTGCGAGGGTGAGCTGTTAATTGAGTGGTTGTGGTGCTGCTCTCTTGACCGAGAGACTTGCCCGGTGAAGGAGCAGCATTCCCCCTGAGTGATGCTGGATTTTCCCATCTCTTTGAGGTGAATGGGGCTGGAGGTTCAAGGTACTGCCAAGTCGGCATGTGCGACCGAAGGCAAACCGTGTCGTTCATTGCCATGCCCATCCTGAACTGGCATCTGGGAACGTGCTGTCATCCCGCCCAGAAAATCTGTCTCTTTCACTGTCCCACTCTTTGTATTTGACACATTTAATCAGATTTTCTTCCCCAGTTTCTGAGTTTGAAACACAAGAAGGAAGTTGTGGTAGTAAAATACCTTATATTTCATGTGTAGAAGTGCTTGCATAGCGAATCAGATGCGGTAGAATAAGGAAATATACCTGCAGGAAGCCCGCTGACAGATCTGTAATCTGTGGTTTGGGTCTCTAATAAATGAATTTAAAAAAATCCTTGTATATAGTTGGGAGTTTGGTGATGGGACTTTTTCCATCTGAGGATTCCTGTTAAGACTAGTACGGTAGGGCCTCTAGGCAGAGTTGTCCAAACACTTGAATGGGCATACATGCTCAAATGCAGGCTATTTTTAGGCTGAATACAGTTGCTAGATGGGTGATTCTGAGACTTCACAGCATTTGTGTGTTGCTTACTGAATAGAAGTCCAGGTTACTCATCTTCGGAGATGCGCCTTAATTTTTTTTACATTTGCTCTTTATTTGTAAAATCTGTGAAAGTATAAAATATTGCCGATTTCTTGCACGTGTCAGTTGTAACAGAAATGGGGCACGTCATGTATAGACAATGCTTTCTAATTGGAATTGTGCAATTAATAAATGAGCACTCCGTGTGGTGTGTTGTAGTTGATTCCATGTTTTGCAGGTGGTTATGGTGCAACCGCCTTAAATATGAAGCGGGATCCCCTGAAACTGAAAACCGGCGAGACTGAATTTCCACTAACACTTGGTCGGGATGTCTCTGGTGTTGTTATGGAATGTGGACTGGGTGTGTCTTATTTCAAACCTGGAGATGAGGTAATACCACCAATCTCTTATTTTATTTTTTTTTCTAAAATGTATAGTTAAAATATACTATGAGATGTTCAGCATTCATTTTCCTCTTAATTATTTTTTTGATGCTGTTGCACTCTTAATAAGGCCTGTCTGGCAGTAAATTCCTAGAATACTTTCTTCCCTTCACTTTTTTCTCTGGAAAACATGGTCTTTCAGACACTTGCTTCTGCAACTTAATTTCCCCTCTGTGTTTTAGTCTTTGGTCCATTTCAGTGGTAGCAAGAGTGGAATTTGTTTCTAAGTGCATACTCAAAATGCCACTTTGTTTTTAATTGAAGATAGAATTCTAACAAGAAGGGATTTGGTTTTATTTTTCATTAGTAACTTGGAATAGGAACTTTGGCTTAACCCAAGAAGCACTTCATGGATGCTCACACAAATACCGATACTGTTTGCTTTCACCTTCATCAGTTGCTTTCATATTTTACCAGTTTTAGTATAGCAAATCCTGATTCTGCACCATCCTTTCCCCTCTCATCTGAGCTTTCCTGGCATGGGAGTAGTTTGGGGGGCTTGACAAGTTATGTCTTATGCACAGTGCAGTGGTGCATTTTATTTACATAGCCCTCCAGTCCTTCATTTAGTCAGTTTTGTGATTTTTTTTGTGTAAAGCAAGCTAAAGGTGCTGTCTGATAAACAACGAAGACATTCGGTAAATTAGAAAAAAGATTTCTTTAACAAAGGAAATTTCTGTGTACATACAATTGTGTGCAGAGTTACAAAAATTGACAGTTGTTTTCTATTTGGTTTTAGGTGTGGGCAGCAATTCCCCCATGGAAACAGGGCACTCTGTCAGAATTCGTGGTAGCTAGTGGAAACGAGGTAAACTTTCAAAACTGTGGCTAACAGACAAAACCCCAAAGTTGTAAAAACTGGCATTTTTCTTCTTCAGTATCTAAGTAACTTTATTTCTTAGTGCTTGGACTGATTTGTACTCCAACTAGTTTTGAAGATGGCTGAAAATTTGCAATACATGATCTGCAATTCAGTAAAGCGTGTTTAAATATTTCAGTGTCACACAGGAGCTGCTGCGTGACTTAGATACGATTTTATTTCAGGTGTCTTTTAAGCCAAAGTGTCTCAGTCACACAGAAGCTGCTGCCTTACCATATGTTGGTCTCACTGCGTGGTCTGCACTTAACCAGGTGGGAGGATTGAACCAAAGTAACTGTAGTGGGAAAAGGTAAGTAAATAGTTCTGGTGCTAAAACTGAAGTTTTTCATTTTTATATTGATGAGCTGCTTCTTAAGACATGTCCAGCAGTGATAAAGACTTACACCATGCCATTCATAAAGATCAGCTGCCTGAGGGTGATGGATTCTGTCTACACAGCTGCCAAGAGAGGCTTCTTTAGAGGAAGGCTCAGATGAGGTCCTTATACAGAGGTAAAAAATGCCCAGAGAACAGGTGAATGCTGCCACATCCACAAGTGGAAGTGTTTAAGGCCAGGTTGGGTGGAGCTCTGGGCAACCTGGTCTAGTGAAAGGTGTCCCTGTCCATGGCAGGACGGGGAACTAGATGATCTTTGATTCAGAACTAGATGATCTTTGAGGTCCCATCCAACCCAGGCCATTTTATGATTCTGTCATAATCCAGTGTATATCTAGTGTATGGACTACATGGAGAATTTAAGGATGTTTTCTCCAGGAATTTACAGGGACTTTGCCTTTCTGCCTGTTAGGACAGCTAGCCAAATGTAATATCCTCTCAGTTATACTGGCAACTCACAAAAAGCCCTCTCAAGGACACAGGTGTGGTTCACTCACTTCCTTCATGTGTGGGCCATTTGGAACAGACTGGTTTTCCAGCTTTTTAGAGAAAAATAAGCAGGTGATGGACTCCTACTTGACCTGCAGGCCAGAACTTTGATGAGGTCAGGAATGCAGACAAGAAAAGGAGACTGTGCAAGACGAGCAGCCAATCAAATAGAAAGATTGACTTTGTTTATCAGGCTGTTAATCTGACAATGGCAGATGAAGAAAAATGCACAGAAAGATTGCAGCAAATACCATTTTTTCTCCTGATAATTGAAATTTTGAGTTGTGTTGACCTTTGGATGTTGGAGTAAATAGATAGCACGATCTTCAGAATGGAAATAAGGACAAAAGTAAAACTATGGGAGTTGAAAAATAATAGTTAAGGTTACTATGCTGCATCACAGGTTTAGGTCATGAAGTAATTATTGGGCAGTGGGAGTCTGGATGCCTGACCTCTTCTAATCTTGGCTGATAGTCTGTAATGCAGCACATTGCAAAGGACACTAGATCTATGGAAATTCTTCACCTACATCTTTAGAAGACAATTGAGTGAGTGGTTGTTCATCTGTCACAGTGAACTTCATCGTGAAAATATTGAGTAATTGTTTTTTCTAAAGATAAACAATGTTTTGAGAAAACGAAATTGCAAAATATAAAGGAGTTTCAAAGGGACATCATTGAAATTAACTTCCAGCTAATAATAAAATTCCAGATAAGATCACCTTACTTTTTATTTTTCAGTATTTAGATGTTTTATTATCTTAACTTTCACATGCAAATAGAATTAACCTACAGATAGACTGATAGGCTGGCCTTGTTTAAAGTGTCTTTCCAAACTACAGGTAAGTGTTTAGATTGTTAATGGTAAAATTCAAACTGCATTTGTAATGTGTGTTTACATTTAATATTTACTTTTATGTTCCAAATAAATTTTTAATTACTCTGTCAGCAAAAACTCTGTCAGCAAAATTATAATGTACTTAAAAAAATATTATACTTCCTATCTATAAATTTTGAACTGTAAAACCAGCAGCAAATGACTTATGTGATGGTACCTTTTTTCCCCTGAAAAATTACTTGTAGGAAGGTATTTAAAATGCATTGAAGGGGCTGTGCAGAATTATATTCCATGAACTGTCAAGTCAATAATTTAAAAATACAAGAATTTATGCAGTGTTTCCTAATTTCTTTAGATCATATATTTGGTAAGAAGTTACCTACATGTGTGATTTTATGTTGGTCTTTTTGTCTCCTGTAGTTGTATGCAAATAGCTATGTAGAAGAGTGTATATGCACACAAAAATGTGTCTTATTTTGACAGAGCTGCTGTATTTCTTGATGAAAGCTACTTCACTGGTGCTTTATTGCAGTGTTAAGACATCTTAAAAGCAGTGTGATTTTTCTATTGGTGTGTATTGTTCTCTTTGCCTCTTTTAAGGCCTTAGCGTGGGCTAACCAGAAATTCTTGCTGTTAGTCCAGTGTCTGGCTGTACATTGATCTGACAGATTATCTGCTCCAGCTGCACATACTTTCACAGGTTACATTTTTACAAGTTTCCTGAAGTGTGCTCTCATTGTTTGTGAACCCTCCTGCTGCACTGCAATTCCCTTCATTTTTCCATAGCTTTTATTCTGTACCTCTATAATTAATGTCACTATTCTTTTACAAGCTAAAAGTGAATGTGCTTACTATCCTAAATGTTCAAAATGCCTCTGTTCTCTGTGAATACCTGGACAGCTTCTCATATGTGCTACTGACCTGTTTCAGTAGAAAGGGGACATGCTCGTTCAACACTGGCTGTTAAATATCTTGCTTTCTGTATTCACAAAATGCAGAATAAAAACAAACCTGCCAGTTTGAGAAGCTCTTCAAAGTGCTTACATTGCTATTAAGTAAAAGTCTTTATGTAAATACAGAGGCAATATCTTAGACTTTCATGTATGCTGGGCAGAGGTGCTGGATTCTGTTAATGTTACCTACCAAATGTACACTCCTGGTTTATATGGTTGCAGTGAAAATTTGAATGGTATAATAAGAAAATATCTTTTTCACTGTCTGTATGTTATTTTACAATTTTATCTGTTGAGAAGTACAAATTGAGTGTAGGTTAAACTTCCTGATAGGGTAAACACTGCTTGATCCAGGAACAAATTTCTTGGGGACATTTTGTTGGCATAATCAAATGAAATATGATTTTATATTTAAATAAAATTGATATATTTAGTCAATAAATACATTAATTTTATAACTATATAAAATTGATGCATTTATTCAATTTTTATCTTGCATGTAACTCCATCACTGAAAATTGTTAATTGTTTATAATAGAGAAAATACTAGTCCTTGATCTGTACACCCACTCCCCACCCTCAGTGTGTTCTGGTGGGGGGCACACACCGCTGAAACAGGTCCTGCCAGTCTGATGCTCATTGCTGACCACACCATGGTTTCAAGCAGGGCCCGGGGAGATGGGCTAAACTTTCAAATCTCATGGTATGCTTATCTGGAGAGATCTGCTCCCTATGATCATTTGAACTGCTGGAGCCCTGTGGGGGCTTGGTGAATGTTGTGCCTCTGTCAGAAGGGAGAAAAGCCTGGGGTACAAATGTTCATTTTGTTGCTTTGAAAGAATTGGTTCTCTTGGATCTCTGTCCAGGTCAGAAGATTTGTTAGATTTGTTCCCTAGTGCACATACTTAGATATTATAGTTTACTCCTGAGCTCACCCTTGCAGTGAAAACAAGTAGTTTCTATGATATGTTTTCTCCTGGCTATGTTTTCCTGAGGCAGTGCAAAGAAAACTGTTCCTGCTTCAGCACTTGCCACCATCTGTGGTCCTTCAGTACTGTCCTACCAGGTCCTGCACCTTCAAACACTCCCTCACTTAATTGTGTGTCTTGCAGTTGTCAGTGCTGTAAAAATGCTGATCTGTTGAGCTGCAGCACATGGATCTCCTGTGCAGATGTAGTTTGTTTCTGAAGTGAAGAGCTTTCTTGAAGTCATAATGTGTGGAGAGAGTTTTAGTAATTGGAAGATGTGGTAGAAAGTAGCCCATGTAACATAGGAACAAACCGAATCTGGAAAGTATTTCTACCTGAAGAATCTTGAGGGTTTTTATTGAAGGGGGGAATAAAAAAAAGTCCTAGCCAAGCTGCTCCCCAAACTGAAAATGTTACCTAAATCCTTTGAACAAATTGTGCATTTTAAGATGACAGCTTTCCCCCAAATATGTGGTAGAAGAAACACCCTTTAACTAAGGAGTAAAATTGTAAAGGCAGTTTGAAAAGGTTTCTTTGAAAGGATTTCATTTTGACTGTCCCCTTTAAGCATAAAGATGGGCTTAACCCAGCATCTTGAGTGTGATATCCCAGAGCCTTTTCAAGTATACTGAAGTCAAAATATGCATGTTGCTCCGGGCATCTGTCGTTAGAAGCCTGCTTGTGAGGATAAGTACATTTTGGCAGATTTAAAAGCTGCAGGCTTTGTGGTTTCATATTCTTAATTTGAATTTTGCAGCTTGGATCAGTGAAATGGGAGGGAACAGAATCTGATCAGTTACAAAGGAAGAAGCATTTTAAAATGGATAGTGTGCCCAAAGCCAAGTCTCTTTAAGCTACTTCAAAGAACTTTTGTAAACTGAGACTCCAGATTGTATAGTACAGTTTTGTACTGTAAAAAGCAATTTCCTTCAACATCCTTCACTGTGAGATTTGAAACAGGAATGTCACCAGCTTCTGAAGATTCTGAGATTTTTCTGGCCAACAGAAGCTCTGAGAAACACAATGTTCCCCAATCCTATGCCAGGACTTCATCTTGGATCTTCCTTTCGTCCTAGAATTAGCAAATAGATCCAAAGTCCAAGCACTGTTTGCAACTTGAGCTGCAAGGTTTTCTTACTAATTCACTTTCTGATGTTATTTAATAAAATATTTGGATGAAATTTTTGAACAGGGATTAGTCTTCTAGCAGGAAGGTCCTCACACAAGTAAACTTGTATTCATTTTTTTGAAGTTTAGGGTGATCAGTTAAAATGAACTCTCAATTGCTAATAATTTGGTAATTTACTCCTTCATTTTCTTGCTTGTGTGCCAGTTTCCACAATCTGGCATTTACAGGGTCTTGTTGAGATGTACTGGAAAGAACTAGAAAAATTCTACTGCTTTTTTTTTTCTAGAGAAAAAGACACCTATCTTAATTTAATAGAAATTAAACTTGTTAATGATGAGGGTACTTCATTGTATTTTTGTCTTTTAGATAAACATTATGCAATATGGGAAAGTTATATTCCATATGTTCTGCAGTTCACAGTCTCCTTAAATAATGTGATACTAAACTACTTTTTCTCTTAGGTAAGACTGATTTTTGTGATTTTTTTTTTCTTTAGGAGATATGACAGTGGAGTCTGGGAGACAGAAAGGACTCTTAATTGATTTTGTCCCAAACTAAACAATTATGTTTGGGAAAGTGAGGGCGTGTACAGGGGTTTTGAGGGATATAAATGCTGCTACCTGACAGCTCCACTGCCTGCATTTAGTGGAAAGCACATGTGAGGAAGTCTGTTTGGCTGTGCTGAGATAATGCTTTTGGGACAGGACACATGATCAGCAATGTTAAGTTACATTTTTGGCTATCTCAACAGTTAACCACTCTTGAATAACATTGAATGACAAAACCAATCTTTTGCTAAAAATAATTCAGTGTCAGAGATGTATAAGAAACATTGGAATACATAGTTACTGTAGAGTTTATTTAAAGAACTATTAAATACATTTTAATTTTCTCTTACAGAGTATTAATATTAGGAGCTTCAGGAGGAGTTGGTACATTTGCTGTACAGGTAATATAAACCAGCATGCCCAGGACGAATCTTCAAGTGTTTCAGTATGAAAAAAAAAATAACAGAAGGGAATTGAGAGAAGGAATAGAGAAATAGCAAGCTACTGATCAATCTGTCTGAATGAGCCGATTGATATTTCCAAAAGTAGAGTATTGTCAGATTTATTGCTTTCCATTTATTATGTTGTATTATTTTAAAGTAGGAAGCAGGGACTTTCAAAGAAAGGAGTTGTGTGTAAGATCACATTTCACAATTTGGGTGCAGGAAATCTCTGACTGGTGTGACTTGAAATATGTAGCCTGTTCTCATTATATTTTAGTCAGCTCTGCACTCTAAATATGAACAGAACTTGGTGTAGGAGTAGAAAAACTGATGGAGAACGTATCACCTACCACAACTGCTGTAGTTGGTGAGATGATGTGAGAGGCCACCAGGCTTTTGTGTGCAGTGGATGTAAAGCACAGAGGCTTAGATTCACTTTCCCTCACTGTCTTTGCCCTGCTGCCCTTTTGTCTGTCTTTGTTCCAGTAGCTCTAAACTTTGGAAAGTCAACATGCTCTTTTGTTGATTCGTGAGTTGTGGAACATCCTCTTTCATGCTCTCAGTTAATTTGGGGGTTTTGATTCTAATTAGTGTCATCTCATGCTGAAACATCTTTCTTTCAAGATTATAAAAAAATACAGAAGTTGGGTGATTGCATCACTGCTTTCCATGTTACTGGGCCATAAGCACAGTGGTTTTTAAAGAAGTTTACAGCAGAAGTTTTTGTGGTATGCTATTTGCCTGGTCAATAATAAAGCAGGTGACTTTCAGTATGAAAGGCTGACCAGCCACTGACTAGTTACAATTTGTAACTGATGAACTGTGTTAGTTAATCTGGAATAAAGGTAAAAAGTATTACTGTGAATGAAAAAATGAGATGCCGAAAGAGATAAATAACTAGCAAAAATCCTTTACTTTGCTATAGCTTTTGGAGTAGAAGATAACCTGATATTGATTGACCCTGTGGTAAATCAGAGATGACTTCCTTATTTTTCTTCTTACTAGTACCTAGCCTATTTGCAGTGATATGAAATACTTAAAGGATGTATTTAATAGTATTTAATGGTACATCTGGTGACAGTTTGGTAGATTGGCCACTTGGACAGTACCTCTTGGTGTATGTTTAGCTGGCAGATTCAGATGACAAACCGAGAGCCTTATTTGTCATGAGACCTGGTATCTTTTAGTGGCATTAAAAAACCCCCACACTCCCTCCTTCACACCAACTCCTCTTTCCCCACAACCACCTTCAATATTGATAAATTCTAGCCATTATTTTGTCTGTGGGATTTGTGACAAATTATCCTGTATTGGAACAGTCTCCCTACTCCCTATTAAAGGTGCTCATTTGTTATATAAATATAATGAGACTTTGGCTTTTTAAGTTGTTCTCAATATTTCACTAAATTTTAATCTTTGGACTTGGTTTTTTTTATACTTGTTTTTAGCTAATGAAGGCCTGGGATGCTCATGTGACAGCAGTTTGCTCTCATGATGCCAGCATGCTGGTGAAGAAGCTTGGAGCAGATGATGTGATTGATTATAAATCTGGAAATCTGGAAGAGCAGCTTAAAACATTACCCTTGTGAGTGTTTGTGTAGCTTAATACTGAGATGAAGGAGTTGGTGGTCAGACCTTCTGCCCTTTGATTGCTTGACTCTATCAGAACTCCCTCATTTTTTCCCCCCATTTCTAAAGCATTATTTTGTAAAGCAGATTCACCTTTTTGGATGCAGTTTGCAAGTGAGTATGCCCAGCACAGATTTCATTGTAAGACTAAGCTAGTAAATTGAGCTTGTGGAGACAAGCTCCCTTCCATGTGCTTCTCTTCAGTAGCTGTGATATGAACAGTTTTGGAGCTTCCATCCAAGTGTCTTGGACAATATACAATGCATGAATAAATTAAAGTAAGTCTGTGAAATCCTGAGTGAGGCTGGTAAATATAAAATTGATCTTCTAGGGGGAAGAACTATATCATGAAGCAGTGACTTGCCACTGTGCAACTCAACTGCGAGTAAATTTCTCTTCTGTAACATTGGGTACAGCTGCCTCTGATAAACAATCACATTTATCTTGTCACAGCAGCTATGTTTAAACTAGCCTGGGAGTTTTCTCTAGAACAGAAGTATTTTTTGCTTTTGTAATCTTTCCATCTGTCTGCTGTGACTTGTATTTGAATATGGTATTTACACTGCTCGTTTTAGCTAGATTGAGCTAACTTTCTGGGAGGGGAAAGAGAAGCTGCTCAGTCTGTGGGAGAATTTTACTGGTAACTGTGCTAAGGAGCCATGTGCCCTTTAACTGTAGTGTGGTTGTCAGCAGGCCTGAGGGCAGTTGCAAGGGTGGTGACACTGTGTGTACAGCAGGATGGACTTTGCAGTCAGTGCTAAATTTGCCTTTGTGCAGTTCAACACTTTAAATGCTAAATACCCATTCTAGCAAGTGAGCCTTTCTAAGAGATATCAACAACAGTGTCCTGGGGTGCAGTTTAATGATGCAACTGGGCTGATCAGTCAGATCTGCTGAGAGGGGTGTTCCTACTTCCCTCCCCTTTTCAGTTGTACTGACTCTTCAGAACCCATAGTCAGCTACTCTTTCCAAGAGCATTAGTTTTCATGATCTTCTCTTGTTGGCAGCTAGCTGTTACATTAACTGAACTTTAAATGTGAAATCACACCCTTGGAAGACAGGCAGGAAAACTGTCGTTCCAGAGAGATAAGGACTTTTCTATTTAATTTGCATAAAGTATTTTACCTCATATTTGAAGGTTATTTAGATTAGAGGTATGTGTATATACGTATCTGTTGCAATCTGGAGATTGCTGAATATTTACAGATGAAAATGAGTTGTGCATTTAACAGATCAGGTGCGTAGCTCCCTGTTGCCCAATTCAGCCTTTACAGGCTCACGTGCTGGGATAATGAGAAGGAGCACTGAAACTGTGGCTTTTTGCCAGAGGCTGCATATACCCATTCCATGGGGGGAAGGTTTTAGATCCTTTGCATTGTTAGGTTCAATGTTAAATAGGTAGATGTGAAGAAAAGAGCTGTCAGGAGAGGTAAAATGGCCCCTACATAAATAAGGAGGTCAAAAAACACTCGGAGAAGTGAAGCTGAGCACTGGGTCACAGAAAAGACGCGAGGAAATAAGTGTTCGTAGAATAATTTGTTTACATAATTTTAGCCACTGGAACTGCCTTTCATGTGAGTACAGCATGTACAAGAGCTGTTCCTAGTTGAGGGCATGAGTCCAGACTAGTTTTTACATGTACATACCATATTGTTCAGTGCTAGACCTCAAGACTGTTCCAGTAGTCTCTGTGGGAGGGCTGAATGGATAGAGCTCTAGAAGGCTTTAAGCAAGTACAGAATGTAGTTGTGCATCTAAGTTTGCTTTTTGGAGTTTAAATGTACTTTTTAAATAGCCTGTGTCTGCTGCACAGTGGATGAGCAATAACCTGTAAATTTAAATCCCATTGTACATTAAGCTGGGACTTTGCTGAAGTTCTGGGACTTTGTTGTTGCTATCTTGCAGGCTGATTATTTTATTGCACTGCAGTGACGTGTAAATGTGAAGTATAGCTGGTTTCTGCTATTAATTAGCTTAATTACAGTGAAGTTATTTTTCCCATATCAAGATTTTAAACCTGTTCTTTATATGTCTGCAGGTTTGATTTTATCCTAGATAATGTTGGTGGATCCACTGAGAAGTGGGCACTAGATCTCTTGAAGAAATGGTCAGGAGCAACATATGTTACCTTAGTGACACCTTTCCTGATCAATATGGACAAACTTGGAGTGGCTGATGGCATGTTGCAGACAGGAGTCACTGTTGGTTCCAAAACTCTAAAGGTATTTGACAAAATCCTATGTTCTTTCATATTTTATAGTACTTCAGTGACTACTTCCGTGGCTTGGATGTCAGTCCCAGAGCTCATGGAGAGGCAGCTGTTGCATTGTCCTCATATGTCATTAAGTATACTTTCTTTCTTGCACTGAAAAAAAAATGTGTTGGGGTGGTGCTACTGGGTGTATGCAGTAGTTTGGGGAGCTTTGAAGTTTGATTCCTTATTGTGCTATCCATTGTGGCCTTTTCCATATGGCCTCCCTAGTGAGTCCTGCTGACAGCCAGGGTTTCATAGTAAACACAGCAAATCCCTGCCTCGCTGAAGTGAGGGCAGTTTTGTTACTTGCTTTAGGCCCGTCAGGCTTTTTCTCAAAACATTGTTCCATGACTGATTCTCTTCATCCTGTTCCAGCACCAGAGAGTAATAAGAGTGGTCGAGGGTGGCTAGGAAGTCTTTCATCTCTTTCATGTTCATGTGTATGGATGGTGATACTGATTTTTCTAGTTTTCATAAGTGGATCTTAAAACATTCTGCCAGTGGCCAGATCAGTGGGGCTTTTTAGAACTTTTCCCTTTCTTCCCTGTGCTTGTGTACTTGCTCTCCAAATGAATGCTTTTCAAGCAGTTGCTATGGTATTCCTGTGAAGGCTTGGCTGAATGGGATTTTAAGTCCTGCAGCAGTACTTTCACAAGAAAGACAAAATGAAAAGGCAGGGAAGAAATAATGTGATATTATTTCTCAGAGTGCATGTTTCCATGCTGAAGAGAATTCTATGCCATATATAAAAATCATGTGTCTTTGGCAGATGATGGCTCTTACTCCTGTAATGACTTACTCAGAGGAGATGCTCTTGACTTGTGCCTGTGAGATCTTCCCAAAATGCTTTTCATGTGAGCTGCCATCTGCCACTGGACAGTGATGACTTTGGCAGATATGATGGTGGAAAATGAAGTCACTGATATTGAAGTGGAAGGTTCTAAATGTCACATTGCTGGGTTTGTTTCACTCCCTTTGCGAGTGTATATGAACACATAACACCTTTTCTCTCTTATGTAACAAATAATGCTGTTTCTAGCTGTAGAGACAAGGTAATTGTTTTTCTCTGCTAGCTGACTTGTGCAATTGGACACAAAATTCACCCTGATCCTATTGTGGTAACACAACATCCTGGTCTATGCATTTAATCCACATGCTTAAGTGCCATTTTTTTCAGACACTAGCATATAATTTCCATGTCTTTTTCTTGTTACTTCTTTAGAGATTTTAGTTCCCATTTCAGTTTGCTCTCATGATTTTTTAAGAGATTTTGTGGTCTTTCTTGCAGCATCTCCTTAAAGGAGTCCATTATCGGTGGGCATTTTTCATGCCAAGTGGCCCAAGTTTGGATGAAATAGCAGAACTGGTTGATTCTGGAAAGGTATGTCAGTAATGGTTACTTGGGTATTTGTGCTGAAAGAGATGCTGCTTGGACTCAAAAAATGATGTAGTTCACTACTGGGAAATAAAATGTTATGACAGTCACAGTGAGGAAAACTAGTTGAGAATCAACTTGTTCCAGTTTCTGATTTCTGCCTTTTGCATGGAATTTGGGAGTTCATAATCCTTAAAACTGGAGGTCTTCTCCCTCTTGAGCGTACATTTTTAAAAACACAAAGCTTACAAAGTTACGAGGAATAAAGTCCAGTGATTGTTTATTTTTGCCAATGGGAATCATTTAATATGAACTCTGTATGAAAATCATGTTTTAAGAGGTCTCATTTGGTTCATTTGGGCAGAATAAACATGGCTGTGTATCTGCATATGCAAAATTGCTTAGCCTGGATGGCTGGGCATCCTGCCCATAGTGTGTGCAGAACTAGGATGTTCTGAGTATTGCAGGTAATAGATGATCTCCAATGGCAGAGTGGTGGCAGGAATCTTGTGTTTCATTATTTCAGTGCTGCAGAGTATGATGTTTGTGCTGATTCAGCACAGGGACTTGGAATATTGTGAGCATTCATAAGCTTCTGGGGAATCTTAGTGGACTTGGGGGAAAAGCCAAGATAGGTTACAGTGTGTTTTTGTGATCTTTTCAGGTTTATGAGCTTGTTACAAAATATATTGTGGGAGTGAACAGTTGATTTCCTATGTTTTGGATTGTGTGGTGATATAGGTCCTAGCAGAGTCCTCTTTGGGAACTTTGGCAACATGAAATTATCCAAAAATAGAGAATAGAGATATGCTGTTAATCCCTCTGTCTGATACCTGAGCAGAAGAGTAAGCAGAGTCTGCCATGACTGCTGGTAATTCCAGTATGTGAACTGCCATCTTGTGCTCAAAATTTGTGCATATTAGTAAAATTTAGATCTCTCAGTGTGTTGATCCCCTTTCTTTTGATACGCAATATGTTCCAGAGTTTGGAAGAGAATAAATAAACTGCTATTGTACTTAAGACCTGGTTGCTTCTACTTTGCCACCCCAGTGCTGCTGATAAGAGTAAAAAGTTCTCTGCTTTGCATTATGTCCAGTGCTATAGGCATAATCCTGTGGTCAGGAGAGAAGCTGTAGAAGGTGGTCCTCATCCTGTGATTGCATTCAGTGACACTGCTAAATTATAAGTGTCTAAGAAAAAGAAATGCCCTTGTCTTTGTTCTTACCATTTGTCGTGTTCTCAGCCAGTTGCAATTTGTTTTGTGTTCTCCTCCTACCTTGTATGCAAAACAAATGCAGAATATGCTCATGAAAGCCTCTTGGGAAACACCTGTTTATGCAATAGAGATAGGGCTTAATCAGTATTCTTTGCTTAGTAACCTGGACAGGTGAATTGCAATGCCACTTAAAATGTACGTCATACATACATGAATGTCCTGATGTACTTCTGCTTGTAAGAGCATCATGAGGACAAAGATGTTTGCTTGGTCTTTTATTCTCTGTGCAAAAACAGGTCCTAATGTCAGACTGTTTGTCTGCAGAGTCATTATTCTAGCAGCATTTTACTCTATTTTGTGCAATGTTGTAAACATTTGAGCTGTCATCAGGATTTTATAAGACCCAGTTGTGTTCCATTTAGACAGATATTAATAGGACAATGACCTTTCTTGTTTAGACACAAGAGTTCTCTTAAATGGACAGACCATCCATTCAGAAGAGTAGGTGCTTGGGAAAAAAGGCAGGAGAGAATCACTGGGGAAATTGTACCACAATTTCCTATAAGTAAGTGAAAATAAATGTTTATGTTTGAATAGGAAAGAATAAAGGAGAAATAAAAAAGCACAAAGCAGTGAAGTGTATCAAGAAGGCTTGGGGAAGCTAGCAAATTGAGCTCATGTAGTTGAACTTGTTACCTTTGAGTGAATATTTTTGGGTAATGCAGGGGTTTTTTTTTTAATTTTAGTCTTTTCTGTTAAAGACTTCTTAATTTTGAGATTGTGTGAAGTGTGAATATGAGAGCAGTTAGAAAGCTCCTGAAGATGAGCAGGTTTTTTGTCAGGAATAAATGATGAGGGAGGATTAAATGTAGGAAATTAAAAAGAGATGATGGTTTAAAGAGATGCTACAGTAAGTGAAGTGTTGAAGAACATACCTCTGAAACATTTACAGATCATTTTGATTTGACAGTGTTTCTCCTTATAGTCCTTCTGCACCAACAGAGATTTTTAGTTCTGATGAGTTCATCATCTTCCTTTGTGAAAGCAAAAGGATTCTCAATCCTTCAGTGGATGAAGAATAAACAATTTTGTTTAAAGTTACTTGGTTTTCACCTGGGTGATCTTTGCAGCGAGGAATAGTGATTTGCAAAATGTCGGCTCTGAGGAGGAGTTCTTTTAACAGCCTTTTTTTAATGGGGAGGAGAAGGAGAGGATTTGATGAGTTGGTAGTACAAGGAAAAGAGAATAATTTTCCTTGTGTAATTTACCTGCACATCAGTCAGTTCTGGGAATTGTAAAACCATTTTCAGTTTATAAGCTGTTTTCTCTGCCTTGAAGCTGGACATCTTGCAAAGAGACTGTTGCAAAACAGAGGGGCTGGGAGACTGCTGCGACAGTTGTGGGCATGGAGAAAATCTGGTATTTCCTTGACAAATTTTAGAGATACTGGCTACTTTCTAAACTGCTGGAGAATCCCTGTTGTGGTTTGAATTGCAGCAGTTAATTATGACCCAGTAAGGACAGGCTTAATGTGGGCTTCACCAAATAAGTTGACGAAGCCCATGTCAGAAGCTGCTGTATCTCTTTACATGGTAGGATGTTCCTGGTGAATTACAATTCTCATCTGAAGACAAGTGCAATCAACAGAGTTGTTAATTCAGGACACAGATCTGCTGGCACACTGTCTGGTGAAGCATCATCACTGAAAGGCTTGTTAGGAATTAATTTGGTGTATTTGTGGTCAGTGTTGTGGATTTAACATTGACAATTTCGGTTTTTGCTGCTTGCCCAGCATTTTCTTCCTAAGGACATGTCATATAGTCCTTGGTGAAAATAGGCCAAATTCATGTAAGTACTTAAGTTGATAGAAAGCCTCTAACTCATAACTGAGCACTAACTTTGCCTTTTATAAAGCCTGTTGGAGGAAGGCAGGCTCAGAAGACTCCTTAGTGCCATAAGGTGGAGCACTGAATGTGTTGTGTGTTCCTGCTGGATCATGATAGGATGTGGGTTAACATGCAGCCCAACAGAAATGTGACATTTTCATTTTAATTCAGTGCTATTTAAATGCACTACAAGTGTATGTGCAGTGTTTCTGGTGACTTAATAATCTTCCCTTCAGAGCATTGTTGCATCAAATGGGCTGATGGGTGAAAGTTGTTTTTGCAGAAGGAAGGCTAAAGGGCAAACAGAGTCTTCAATCATGAAATGAATAGATCATTCTCTCTGATGTTTGATTTTTAGATAGATGTTCCAGCACAGGCACCCATAGGAAGAACAACTGCATGCCTGTATTAATGTAATTTGTGAGTAGTGTTGATTATACATTTTGCTGAAGGCACTAGATGCTTTGGACTTAGCACCTGCAGTTAACGGTTTGGAGGGCAGGATGCTGACTGTTCTTTGGCCCTGCTGCTGTCCTCTTGTGCAATGCTGAACAAATCACATAATGTTTTCCTACCATAATTTCTTGATCTACTAATGAGGGTTTAATACCCTTTATCCAGCTTTGGTGATTTGCTCTGAGATACCTTGTTAAAATATGGAATTCAATTGTTTTCTGTTCCTGGTCTTTCCTATCCAGGAAGTAAATAACACAAATGGATATGGTCATCCACTTCGACATGCCATGGGTTCTGAGAGTTGGCCATGGTTTAAGATGGTTTATACCTACTGCTAGTGTAGGTCATCACATCTTCTGGACTCTGTATCCTAACCTGTGTGTATTGATTTGCTTCCAATTCATCTTGTTACAGTTCTGCAAGTAACTTTTTCCATGGCCCTTGTTGCACTATTGCTGTATTTCTCTCACCTGTGTGAATATCAAACAGCGAATGTAACACTGAGTCTTTGACTGCTCTCCAGACATGGCATCTATAGATGTGGCCTTCTCTACAGTAATTCCAGACTTTGTGACTGTGCTAAGGTATCCTGAGGTACCTGAGAACTCGCCCTTGTGTGGTGCCTGCTTTAGTGTCTCTTAGAAAAGGCACTGGGGTGCCTAAGTACAGGGATTTCTACACTTAAATGTCTAAATTAACTAGAGATCAGTCCTTCTCCCCACTCTCTGTAGTCACTCACACTTGTTCTGATGACCATCTTTCTTCATGCTAAATTGCAAAGCTTGCACCTTTTTTTTTTTGCTTTTAATTTTGTGTTTTCTTGTTGCAGTGCATTTGCTTGCCAGGTTGGTTGGCTAGAACACAGATGTTGACCAAGGAGGGGTTGCCAAAATCTCTGCTCAGCCCTTTCTCTTCCAAAAAGAACCTCTATCTGCATTTTGTCATGGCCACCAAAAAAAAATCCACTGTGATTTTTATTAAAACATAGCTGCTGCTGTTCCTCCAGGACATGGTAGCTTGCTTATGCTCTTTATGGAAGTGCTGCATGGTTACATCACGAAGTGTCTGTGAAGGGCACTAATGGGAATTTTGCATCCTGTGGGAGATAGGGTTTGAATATATAAATTCACATACACCACAGTGAGGTCTGGAAAAGTTTCATCATCGTCTAGCAGGCATTTAATCAGATGAGTTCCCTTAACCTGATGTAATTGTATATTGGGTGGATAGTGAGTCCTGGTGTTCTGAGCTTTAGCCCCCTAGTGTAGGAGGGAATTGTGCCTAGTGCAGGTGTAAAGTGTGGGGTCAACAAGGCAGCTCTTGTCTGCTATGAGTTTAACCTGCTGAGACCTGAGGAGATGTGGATCATGCAGGACTAATCTTCTAATCTCTATGTATGATATGCTTTCATATGTAAATATGTGTTTATATATAACTGTACTAAAGTTGGTTCTGTCTTAAGTATATGAGCCCCAGATTGCTTTAATTACCAGCATAAATATCAGGACAATTACCAAGAATGTGCCTGACAGGGGATTCCAGAAGAGATGAATTGCTTTTCCTTTAGTCAGCAGTTTTTCAGCATGGTCCAGCACGTAACTAAACCCAGGATCTTCCTTATTTCTATTGATTTAAGCTTGGGCTAGGCTGGCACACATTGCAGTTCTGGGCTTGTCCCAGTTTCTTACTGCTCTTCATTGTGTTCTGTAGAAGCTGTTCTACTAATTAACAAACGAGAGATTTTTGAAGCCTTTTCTATGCTCTGAACTGTACCCTGACAGCCTGCTTAACTGGGATTTGTCTGCTAGCATTTTAATAATTGTACATGATACTCATGAGTTCCTGTGGGCTGTTGTTAGAGATTTGATATGAAAGAACATACTTTGGCTTAAAAACCAAGCAAATAAGACCTGATAGTACAGCTGTTGATAAGATGGCTGTGGGATTACACCCTGGGACACTTGCCTTCCATTCCCATGTCTTAACCACTGCAGCACCATTTTTCTTATGGCTGTATTGCTAGGTCAGTTTTACTTCAGTTAGGTATTTGGGACAGAAATATCATATACTTGATGTCCTTTAATGTGCTCATTGACGGAAGTGCATATTCTGTGAAATACAAGTTAATAAAAAACAGCATGAAGAAGTTTTTTACAAAACATTCAAAGATGGGGCTTTGAGCAACCTGGTCTAGTGGAAGGTGTCCCTGCTTATGGCAGGGGAAGTTGGACTTGGGTTCCAACCCAAGCCATCCTACGATTCTATGCCAGTACTGTGCAGTTGCAATGCTACCTCTACAACATGTGACCAGAGCCAGCTGTTCCAGAAGGTAAGAACTTCAGTCTTTGTCTTCACTGAGGGCTGACCCTAGAATTTGCTGTTGACAAGCAATATGAGGCTCACCATACATTTCTGCATGCCATTTTAAGGGAAAGAAAGGCTGTAGAAAGGTGTGAGAGTAAGATCCAAAGAGCATGGAACGTGAGTACAGCAGAGAAGATGCTCAGCTAAAGCAGGAGTGTCCCACAACAGCATCATTTTTCCCCATGGGAAGACAATAATGTAACAAATGGATAACCAATTGTTTAGTTCCAGGACAACGACTGTTCTTTTTAGTGATTTCTGTTCAAGATTCTTGTTGATATTCATGAGAGACTCACTGAAGGCCAAGGGAGGCTATCGAGCTCAGCCTTTGTGCTCATAGACCGCATTTAGGCACAGTGGTAATTTCTGGAGGAATGCAGCCTTTATCTTTTAACTCAGCTAGTCAAAACAGCAGGCAGGTCTTTTCCATTCCAGCAAGCCCTCAGGAGGATTTTGATGTCTGGTGGAGCATATCCCAGCTCTTGGTCTGTGCACGTGCAAGTACCTTTCCTGAGGGATGGTGTCTGGGAGCCTGAGCAGCCTCAGCAAGGCATGGGAAGGGGATGTGCTGTGGGAAGCAGCAGCCGGGAGGGAGGCAGTCACCCAAGCAAGGCTGCCCGGCAGCTCTGACACCGCCATCCTTTGCAGACCTGGAGGAGAGCCAGTGCACTGTCACTGTCCTTTGAGTGAGGGCACTTTTGTCCTTCTGCGCTTTGAACTAGGCTTGCGCTCAGTTCGTCGCTCTCCTGAGAATTTCAAGGCTCTCGCTCTCCCTCCAGTGGCAGAAGAAAGCTCCACACACTGGAGCGACTCGGTGCTACTATGAGGGTCAAAGCCGTCTCCATTCCTTTCATGTTTTTTCACTTGTCCCCTCCTGATAAATTCAAGCTGTGTCCTTGCTACCGCAGAACGTGGGACCTCCAAGGATGGGCCTGAATTTGCCATGAGCAGGAGTGTGTTCCTGCTGACCAGTCCACTCCTGCCAGTACTGTTCACTGCCTTGCTGCATTCAGAGCTGGAGTGGCTGGGACACTACCTCTGTGCTGTGTGTAGGATAGCCTTAATCAGCATCAGCAGTTACTCTTTTTATTTTTCCAAACACATGAGTTCATTTCAAGAGACCTGAGATTCATTTCTATAGTATGTCCTGCATCGGAGAGAATGAAGAGGAAGAAAATACCTTTCAGGCCCAATCTGTTTTCAGATAAACATTTCAATGTGGGTATGTGTAATCCTTTCTCTCCCAGACTTTAGTTTAATCCCTTTTCCCTGAACAAATAGGTGTCCTCTGGCAAGGACCTGATGTGTGGCTGTAAATAGGCAGTGTTTTTATTATCCAGTTAATCTCCATTTATTATCGCACATTCAACAAACAGCAGACGCTCCCCTACTTGTTTGTCTGTTCACAGGAAGAAATTTTATCTTAGTCAGTGGATTATGGTAAAGGCTGAGTGAATCACTGTGCTGCAACACGGTCAGCCCTTTCAGGGTTATTCAAACAATGGGACTGTCCAGCCAGCCAGATAAAATGTTTAATGCTCTAGATTGCCAGGATCATCAATTCGGTATTCATGTCTCTCTATAGCACTGCCTAAAGCCAGCATTTAAATGAAGCTAGAGGTTACATCAATGTAGCAGATGGGCTTTGAGCATGTGGTGGCTGCAATACACACGGTGTTGTGAACTGTGAGGCTGAATTCAGGGCTCCTCTGAATCACTGTGTCACCACTTTTCAAATGCAATGCTTTGAACTCTACCCAGCAGGCTGAGGATGGAACATACCTCACTCTGTGAGGGTTATAAGCTGCAATGTACAGTAAGGGACTGCGGGTTAGCAGAACAGTGAAGTGTCTTATGTTTTCTCAATTGCTGCACATGTCTGAAATTAACTTCTGCCTTTCCCTGGAATCCCTTGCACTTTACATCCCCTGTGCTGCTGCTCTGCTTTCTTCCCTGAATACTTCTCCCTTCCTCCTAGCCTGTTGCCGTGTCAGGGTCATCTGTGTCCATGCTCCAGCAGACTGGGTTTCTATATCTCTTTTTTTTTTTCCCCTTAATTGAAACACAGCTTTGTACACAACTGCCACCAACAATGAGTACTGTACAAGTGCTTGGCTCAACAAGGTTTGTGAACTGTGTTTTCCCAAGCATCTGCTATGAAAGCCAAGGGTTGGTCTTCCTCAAAACAGTACTGATCAGCAGCACGTTCCTCCTGCTGATGGTCACAGCAGCTGCAGCTGCACTCAGATGCTCGGTTTACTCCAAACCATTGTCTGATTCAGTGTTTTTGCTCTCTTGGGTTCACGTCCCTGATTTTGCTGCTGTCCAAGACAACATTTCTATTCTGTGCTGAATGCTGACCAGACATGAGTTTGTCTCGAACATGATCATTTATACCCAACATTTCTTCCTCAGCTGGGGTATCTTTGTGGCTCATCTGCTGTGTGCTACTGCTCACTTTGCTAGAGGTTGGTTTACAGATATTGTCCAGGCAGAACAAGGGAAATAAATTACTCAGCCTTGCATGTTGCTGCGTGGCAAGTTTGAGGCATTTGGTGACTATATTTATTTGCACAGTTGCTCTCAAAGTGATTTGTCTGCTAATTCTGATGCATTCTTTGGAGGGGGTTCATTCACTCCTGATTTTCTGCCATGTAAAGTTTCACACTATGGCTAAGCTTGCCTTGACAAAATAAAAAGGAAAGTCTAGAGATAATATTAGGAGATACTGTGGTGCAAGTTGGAGTACTGATGTCTTGGATTACTGTTATCATACAAGCAAAGCCAGCAGTTATTTAAGTGCAAGTAGTGGATGTCAAAGTAAGGCACAGTGTGTAAATGAAGGGGAAATTAAGAGATTTGAGAAAAGGACCTCCCTGAGCACGGACAGCTATCAGATAACATTTGTTGTGCTATTGGGGAGGGTCCTGGATGGTCAGCACTGCTGCTTGGAAAGTGTGTGTATGTATGAAAACCCTTCCTTGGTAGTGCTACACACTCACCTTCCAAGCAGCATGTCTGAAAGCAAAACCCTTTGTTTTCCAGCAAAAGCAAGGCAGCTTTTTGAAAGACAGCACTGTTGCAATGCTGGCACATTGTTTGTGTCATTACTGCTGCTGTATTCCTTTTCTGTCAAGCAAGATGCATGTCCTGCCAGCACAGGGAAATTACCAGTTCCGGAGTATTCAACAAGAGATGGTGCATGCTCACAGCTATAAGGAAAATGCAGAAGGTATTTTTTCCCTGACACAAGTGAAAAGGATCTTCTTCTAGCACTGTAAATAGTATGTTTGGATCTTTGGTACTTCAAATCTTTATCACTGCAAGTGCTAGCTGCAGACTCATCTACTGGTCATGTTTTCCTCTGGTAAGAGGATTAGGATAAGTGCATCAGTGCAAGAACATGCACTGGACTGGTGTTATGGAATCCAAGGTAAAGGACCAACATCAGGGTAGGCAGATCTTTGGTAGGAGGTGTGGGAGATACTTTTGTATACAAATCTTATTTTGGCATTTGGAATGCTGACTCAGAACTTGACAGTAGGAAAAAACCTCTTCCCTTGGACCAGCAGTGACAAATATTTTTCAGAAGAGCTGGAATTTCTTCTGCTTCTGTTGGTACACTGTGCTATCTAAAGAAAATGCTTATAGGGGTTTCAGGCTCCTTAGTTAATAATGGGGAGAGTGAATAAGTAGTTTCACAGTTGTTAGAAAAGAGTCTAAAACAATCCAGAAGGCCACTCTACAAAATTAATGCCAGAATAGCAGTTGATGCAAGCTGGGCTTAATAATGATTTATGCCGCCTGGAATACAGAGTGGCTGAGTTTTCAAGTGTAGCTAAATGATTTCAGCAACAAACATTGGTGGACTTTTTTTTTTGTACTTCAGTTGTGGTCTTTTAAGGGTACTGAGCTATGTACTGATGCAGATAGGCATCAAATTTATAGATATCTTTAAAATATCTGACAGTGTGAGAATTCTTGGATTTAACAAGAAAACCAGTAGAGAAATATGAGAAAAAAATGTTCTTTCTGTCAGTATATCATTGTGGACAACAAAAAGTTAAACCACAGTGTCAGTTTTTGGAAGGATGTAAAACTTAGAGCCTTACATGGTGACTTTAGTGGTAGAGGCCCTAAGTAAGGGCTCTAAACTCTGCTAGTAGAGATGTTTCAAAACTTGGGCAAAGAGCAGCCGAAAGTCTGCTTCTGCTTGCAGAGGTATCTCTGAAAAATCTTAAAATCTAGTGGCTACATGGCAAATTCTGTCCTAAATACCTTAAAGAAACCTCCCCCCTTTCTTCATACAGTTTTGAAGTGTGAGGATGATGCATTACTTTATTCCTAATATAGAGACATTTTTTCTTTATTCTGTAGATTCAACCAGTTATTGATGAAGTCTTCTCTTTTTCTGAAGTTCCAAAGGCCTTTCTGAAATTGGAAGGAGGACATGCACGTGGAAAAACAGTGGTCAATGTAATTAGACAATAAAGTATCTCTAACCATTATCCTGCCTGCAGTCAGTCCTTGAACATGAATTGGTATGTAGCAAGTGTTTCTTTTTTAAAAGCTCATACAGGATGCTTAACTTATAAGTCTTGTTTTAGAAAAGTCTGTGATTCCTTTGTATGGTGCCTGTTAACAAGCAGACAAGACACACTAATGTCCCTTAGGCATTTCGACCTGAAAACCATGTTAAAAGTGCAGTTGTGACTTTTGCAGAACACCCCTCACTCTTGGAATAAGAGGAACAGTCTGCAGCATTTTCCTTTTGTACATCTTGGAGCTTTTATTTCCCAGATGTAAGTCCTGAAATGGTGAGGCACACCCTTATCTACTTGTCCATATGAAACCTGTGCTGTTTTTTCTTGGCCTTTCCTAGTTCTATTTACCTTCACTAATGTAGAGTATTACTCAAGCTATTTCATTCTCAGAACTAAATGGTTGCATCACTGTCTCAAGACTGATACTTGATGGCAACTCTCTCATGGCATAGCTGATCTAACTAGAAGCATGGAACAGAATCAATCTGTAACTGAGAATTATTCTAACTGCCCAGTCTCCTGGCCTGAATCTCCTGGCCCAGATTCAGCTGACTGCAGTGTTTATGCAGGTAAGGTAGACATGATTTTGTCAGTAGTCAGGAGCCCTTGTTCCTGCCGTGTCTTATCACTGCTGGTGGAGCATTGGGGAGGGGGTGTTTATGTCTGGCTGACTGTTTTTAAACTTGCCATTTTGCCAGAGATGGGCTGTGAAATAACTTCCCCAGCAATTATGCAGGTGGATTGAAGGAAAGTGGCAACCTCTTAAGTGAGAGCTGTCCATTTACTGCAGTGCACCTGTGGTGGTGCACAAACCATGTCATGCAACGCTTCCACCAGGGGATGGAAGTGGCAGCCGTGTGAATGGTGGCCCCGTGCACAAATGCACTGAACACGTGCTTGCATAGAAGAATCACCCATTCCTCAGAGCCTGCTGCTATTCCACACCATGTATTCACTGGCTGTCGCAGAGGAATTATGGACAGAGATGGGCACAAGATGAAAGCAAAACTAACCATAAAATTCACTTTTCTACCTTTAAAAATAATTTCAATAAAAAGTTACCTAACTTAAATTTATTTTTAAAATGCTATATTATATATAGCAAGAGCACATCAATATGACAAAGTACCAGTGTTTGGAACCAGTAACAACATATTTTCTATTCAGGACTAAAAGCAGCACATTTCAGAGCAACAAAACTTCAGTGCGTCTTTACAAAAGGAAGAAAATTAGTAAGGCACTTCCTCTAGGGTGGTAATAGTAAAAGCACCAGTATCCTTTGAGGCAATACAATAGTAATGAAAACGTTAATTTTAAACAGACTTACTATGCAAGACAAAGGCCTGGATGCTCCGAGGAGCAGCTTGTAATAACACTGGTCTAAGCCAGAACAAAACACAGCAGCATAGTACAAGAGTTTGTTTGTATTTTACCTTTTCGCCAACATTATTAAGGAAAACTAACATGACCAGGTTCAAAGCAGGGCAACAGAAGGACCTCCTGCAGTCATCAGGACATCCTACGTGTCACAAGCTCTTTACTAAACTAGTCACACTTGGAATGGGCACAGCCCTTGTGGCTGGGCACGTATCCAGGCTTGGCTGTGCTCCTTCCTAGAGGAGTCTGACTCTTCTGTCCAACAGGGAGCCAGCAGCCCACCACAAACACTGGTCTCCAACATCACCAGAAATAGTGGTGTTATTCCACTCCTTATGTGCTGTTGCATGTACATAACAGCATTCCTTATGTGCTGTTGCAGTGGTTTTTAGTGATACTTTCCCTAAGAATTCTTGTTTTCTGTACGATTTTGGAGTTCAGGAAGACTCAACTTACTGCAACTGTTTTAAAAGGTACAAATGTGACTTGGCAAAGAAGAAAAATACCCACAACTCAAGAAGTTAGGCAACCTAGAAAAAGGGCAAATTCTTCATATTCCAATGCATCCTTTTGCCAGCCCTCTCTTTTTCTAACAAAATATCTGCTACTTTACATCCTCTATACATGAGAAAATCTAGAATTTTTTCTGAATTTAGGACTTACTATATTAGCTTACTAACTATACTTGAAGCCACTTGTTAAAAAGTCTTTGGATGTGCTGTACTAGCAGTCTTTAAATTTTCAGTAAACATAAGTTTGTTCCAGTGAACCAAATATATTAATTTCCCATAGTGAATCTTTGTCTATACTACAGCGCATAGGTCCAAGTTGCTATACCCACATACACACTGCACTCGTGTCCTTTATAAAATAGGTTACACTTATTGACTATTCTGGGTTAACTACTCACTGACAGAATTGTAACTCCATCTGGTCTCACCCATGTTTAGTTGTTCCATTCTAGCCTGAGGCATACTGCCACTTTCTATCCAACACTGAGTTGTAAGGATTTTAAAAAAAAAAAAAAAAGGTTTTGAGATACTCAAGCTTTTATAGGGATAAGAATCTTGGATAGGGAGGTGAAATCATTCTGTTGCTTGTTCTTTTTAAAATTGTGAAGAAAAGACAAAACTCTCATTGTTGATCCTGTATCCTTCAGAGACGGCAGTGCCAATTCCAGTGTCCAGAATAGTGGCCAATTCAAACATCATCTTTCCTTCTTTGGGTTTATACAACCAGCGGTTCCCAACACTGTGTTAACTTTTCTTCATTGACTGTGTTGACAACGACATGGTCACAATCATACTGTGTGCCTCCTGCAGAGAGAAATTTCAAGGAGGGGAGATTATCTTTGAAATAAGAGACAAATACTCTAGGTTTCAGAAAAGCTCTAGTAAGAGCTGGTGTAGACAGTTTCTCTTCAACCCATGGCTCTGAGAAGACAAATGTATTTTCATCACTGCCTGCTTTTGGAATGAATTTTGAAATAGTTTTTGAATTAACCAGGATCAATCAGTCTTTTTCTCTCCACCCCTTCAGTAATTCAGTTTTTTGGCTTTTTCAGCCTGGATGTAAAGGGAAAGAAACACTGCAATATAGTCAGGTGCAACTCCTTGAAGACGTCCCAAAAGTCACGCTTGACTATTCAGTTTTCCTGCAACAATTGTCAATTGTCACTTGGCTCTGAAAATGGAGTGAAGATGTTTAGATGATGAAGTAAGTTCTGCTGCTAACAGATAATATACACGTGACCATGTCAGGGACAAGGTTTGGCACTGGTTTACTCC
Source organism: Ifrita kowaldi (assembly GCA_013398055.1). NCBI lineage: Eukaryota > Metazoa > Chordata > Aves > Passeriformes > Cinclosomatidae > Ifrita > Ifrita kowaldi. The sequence goes on along the minus strand of VZRS01010628.1, from coordinate 98,948 downwards.
TTGCCATTACAATCCTTTATTTTGACCAGATGAATCACAAGTCACCATGCACAGAGTATCCCCAGTGTTCAGCTGTTTCCACTGGCAGCTGAACATATCTGAATGCAAAATAAGAACATTTCTTAGAAGAGCTTAATCTACTTACACAATGCAATGCCAAACATGTTCTTATAGAAGAGCACCATTAATATTCTGACTTAAGAAACTGGGAAGCAAAGACACATTTGACTAGAGCTGAAAGTTAGAATTGATGGTTTTTTCCCTCAGATCTAGTATGTATTGCAGAAATGTAGGACACGTGCATCTCCTGTAGTACAACAGGAAAGCAAGTGGTATTCCCACTGGAAGCAGACACCAGAGCCAACCATTTATACAAAGCACTGGGACACTCCCACGGACACCGTCTTTGTGTTCTGCACCCCAATTGCCTCACCCTCCCTGACTGAGCAAAAGACAAGCCTGGCAGCTAAAATGTTATGTTGAGTGTAACATACTGAGCTCTGTAGCTAATGGTATTTTTTGTAGCTCGAAATGTAGTTAACATTGTGAGTGCAGAATTTGTTTTTAAGTGGTGTCTGATAGAATGTAAACACGTTAAAATGGGAAAAGATGGGATTTTTTTTCAGTGGATAGAGAGGCTATTTACTTTGATAGCGTGGTGCTTTGGACAAGGCTTTGTGCTATGCCAGTTTGTCCACAAGGTGGCATTGGCAACTGCACAGTTAAACAACTGGACTGATTTGCCGAGGAATTCTTTAACGCACAAGTCGTGGTCCAGAATGGATCAGCAGAGTTGGCAGGAACAGGCAATGTTCCTACTAGGCTTTCTCAAATAAAAGCTACATGTATCTACTGTTTTGTATTTACTGTACAGATTTACTTTGTTTCAAAGCTAAGAGTGCATCTATACATCCACCACCAGACCTATCCATTGTGAACTTCTTCAGTTATAAATGCAGGATACATACTTGCTTTTAACATGATCTTGTTTGGTGCAACTTAAAATGGGCTTTAGAAAAAGGTATGCAGTCATTGTGACTAAAGACTCTCCTTGAACTGGAGTGTTTTTGTTAAGTTTTTAGGTAATCATCACTAGCTTTTTGTGGCAGTAAAGAGAATTTGTGAGCATTTGTGCCACTGTGGTCAGACATCAGATAACCCTGATGTCACAGTTGTGACAGCCCTACCCGGCTGAGGTGGGTGATTGTCCCACTCTGCTCTGTGCTCACCCTGAGTGAGCAGCCTCACCTTGAGTCCTGGGTGCATTTTTGGGCACCACAATATAAGAAGGATACAAAGCTATTAGACAGCATCCAAAGGAGGGCTACAAAGAAAGTGAAGGGCCTTGACGGGAAGCTATATGAAGAGCAGATGAGGTCACTTGGTCTGTTCAGCCTGGAGGAGACTGAGGGGAGACCTCATTGCAGTCTGCAACTTCCTTGTGAGGGGAAGAGGGGCAGACACTGTTCTCTTCTCTGGTGACCAGCGACAGGACCCGAGGGAATGGCCTGAAGCTGCATCAGGGAGCTTTAGGTTGGATATCAGGAAAAGGTTCTTCCCACAGAGGGTGTTTGAACACTGGAGGAGGCTCCCCAGGAAAGTGGTCACAGCATGGAGCCCGACAGAGTTCAAGACACGTTTGGACAATGCTGTCAGGCACATGGTGTGACTCTTGGGGTGCCCTGTGCAGGGCCTGGAGTTGGGCTTTGGTGATCCTTATAGGTCCCTTCCAACTCAGGATATTCTATGATTCTAGGAGTTCAGTCCTGTTTAGTTCTGAAATGCTGACTGTTGACGATGCTATTTTTCTGGTTGGTTTGGGGTTTTTTTGGGGTGGTGGTGGTTGTGAATGACATAATTAATGTCATAGCATCAATTAAAAATTAATTTTAAAACAGCTAAAAATTTTATAGAAATAGAATAGAACAGATATAGAAAATGTTTACTCCCCTCACCCAAAAAAGCAATTATGTAAGAACATCTGATTATGCTAATTCTGCTAATCATTAAATTTGCTGCTTTTTTAGACTTTCTGTGAAGCTCTGAAAACAAAGCTCAGAAACAGTATCTAAACAAATCAAATTGCTATGACAAAAGTGACTCCAAAATACACATCAAGTGCCCACAGACCCTAGGCTGCTATGGCAGAATCTCATGCTTACCATAAAGGCATAACCATTAATAAACAAAACAACCTCACCTTTTTCCATCTAATCACATCAGTATACAAGCCTGCCTTTGCTTTCCTAATATCCTTTGGCTATTGCATCTACAACTACTATGTAAGAAAATTTGCTCTATAGAAATTAAAGTTAATGACAAGTTAGGTTGTTCTTGCTTCAGCATTTTAAATAATCATATTCACATTGCCCAAAAATTAACTGAGGCTATCACAGTGAGTGGACACTGAGAATACAAGATAAGCAAGTACTGTGAGTTACTAAATGGTAGGAGAAATGAAATGAAGTCTTAGGGCCTGTATAATTCAGGAGGTCAAACTAGCTGATCGGGTCTTCTTTGCTTCTAGATTAAAGCAACTAAAGCACCATCCTTAATTTATAGGCACGTTTAGTGTGTACCCCACTGCAAATACCATGTAATTAAGACCCAATGTAATGAGATAACATTTGCTTACCTTTGATATCTAAAACCAGCTTGGGTTTCATCTTGCTATAAATTCTGCCATCGGGACTAATATGCCAGTATTGTTTGTCTTCATTCCGCTCAAATGACAGACCGAGTTTAGAGCCAGGAGTTATAAGATTTCCAACAATTGTCAAGCAGCAATCCTCTGCCATCTGTGTCATCAGAAAGGCAACAGCAATTATTCAAAATGGCCTTACTTCTAGTGTCCACTGTTTTTTTTATCAAATAGGAGAGATATCATCAGGTGAGAATGGAATTTAGGAATTACTTTCCCTCAAGGAATCTATTTTTGCCCCAAACTCAAGACTCATTTTTCTTTTGTTCCTGTTTCTGCTGACACTCTCCACTACACAGGAACCATAAAATAACTATGCTGTATCAGATCAAAAGGAACAATTAACACCTGTCTCTACCAGTGGCCAATAACCAAAGATTACATTGATACTGTGGAAGATTACATTGACTGAACTCTTGTATGCAGTATGTTTCTGGTTCTCTCTTCCAGTCTACAGCAATTGCCAGCCCAGAAACCTTTCCATGCATCCCAATATCTTTAATGCTCATTTTCTGTCCCATGTGTAAATTTATTAGCCACTACCCACCAAGATCAGTGTGACCCTTTTACATGAACACTCTTGTGTATCGTAACCCTTCGATACTGTGGCAAGCAGTTCCAAATCCTAACTACCACTATTAAAAAAAAAAAAATTAGGAGTAATTTGATATGCAACTAGTTTCATTTGATACTCTCCTCATCCCTTGATTATTTTAAGGGATGTCTTGTTCATGCTATGTTTACAGAGACTTCAAGCACATCATCCTTTAAAGTGTACCCTCTGCAGGCTAAAATGTCCTCACTATTTTGTCTCTTCCTTGCATAGAGGCTCTCCATTTCCTCTGAACATTCTTTTTTCTTTCAATCACTTCTAGTTTTGCAGTAACCTTTTCAGATAAAGGACATAACTGCACAGTATCAAGTGCATGAATTTCACAGGGTATCACAGTAATATTTGCTTCTTTGTTCTACATTCTTTTCCTACTAACTTGTATTACTTGATTCCAAAAGTCTGCAAATGTCTTCTTGGTTAAAAAAAGAGCTGGCAAAAATTAAGCTTACTTCAAAAGAGTATTAAGGCTGTATTACTAAGTAACAGTTAATTTTTCTAAATAAAGTGATTTTCAGTAGATCTCCATAAGCTGTGCCTCTTAGCTACTGAATGCACTTCTGTGGCAGATTAAATACTCATCTGCCATTGTTGGAATGGCCCTAAATTATTTTTACAAGTACTTTTGAAAGCACTATTTCTTGAAAAAGTCATACTTCTGACTATCATAACCTAGGATTTGAGAAAGTCGATTTAGTTGTGAAATTCCCATTTGTAACTGAAGCATTCTCTAGTGGGACTAGGAAAACTCTGAGCTTAGACATTGTGTCCACTAGGCCAGTACTTCACCCATCTCCAGGAAACTCATAAAGAGTAAGGAAACCTGCATTCACATCTGTTTCTGAAAAAAGGAGCAGAATGACTTTCATATCCTGCTTACTGGTTATCCCACATACTTAAAATGGCCCTTCCTTGAAAACCCCAGGCACAGCCCAAGGTACTGTGACTCAGTCACTGAGATGACCCAAGCTTACAGGAAGGTGCAGGTTCTTCCAGTGACCTATGTCTGCCTATGTGCAGGTAGCTCAGTTTTCTTTGTAATAGATGGTAAAACCCAATTTTTGGTGTGTGCAAAATGGATTTACTACCATTTCCCAGAAAGATGGCAGAACTCTGTAACAGTTCAGTCACTTAAGATCAATGTTGCCAGCTTGCACTCTGCACTAAGCTATCTGGTCGCTATACAGCACAAGCTGGGTATTTTCTGTGCACAGAAGAATGCTTTGTGAGATACAGAAAAAGGGGCAAAACCCAGGAGCATTTATCCAAAGCCATATAATACTGCACTGCCTCAATATGAAAACTTTCAGTGACGTGTTTGAGAGGCACCATCAAAAGAGAAGTCTTTTGTATGTGATATTAAAGCTTTTAGCTTACTTTGCATCATTTTGCTGTCTGCATAAATCCCTTTTACAACTGCATGTGTCCTGTAAACATGTCCGAACAATGCCTTAGCTTATTAACAGTAAGATTCTTCCCTCCAGCATAGATGACATAGTTATAAATGGCTCCTTTGAAGTTATACAATCCTATAGAAAAAGTTCACATGATTCTTTGCAGTCAAGCAGTTTAACAGTATTAAAGTAACTTAATTTTCTTTTGGCTGGCATCCCTACCTAAGACTGTTCATGCTTAAACATTATACGAACTGCGCATTCCTCTGCTCACCTCAATGACAATTTGCACATGATTAGTTTTATGGACTGTGAGAAAAGTAGGGCTTCATTTGGAAACTTGTACAGAGGAAAGGAAAAAGGATGGATTTGAATACAGGGGTAGTCAGAAAACAAACAAAAACCCCAAAACAAAACAAAACCAAAAAACCCCACCCCCAAACAGCTCAAAAGAGTGGGATTTTATCTTTAAGCTTGCCTAAATGCAGAAGAGGATATCAACCTACAGTACACTAACTGTCCTACCACAAAGTATGCATAGTTCAAAATATTATCAGTACTTGAAAAAGTCTCCCCTGCTTGGATACTTTTGCAATAGTTTCTCTCAAAATTTCAATTATATCAAAAAAGCATCATACAACTAGTTTCACCTGAAAAAGCCAGAGTTGATCAAAACAAAACCCACAAAAATCAACTCCCAACAGAAAGACTGCATTATAATTGAAACAGATTAAGCCTATAAAATAAATGAAGATGCTGCAGTAGGAATTAAATTCATAAAGCCCTACAATTGGAGAGGAAAAGAGAAAATGCACATTGAACTCAAACCTTACCCGACACCTTATGAATCCATCCTGATAAACCCAGATTTGGTCATCTGAGTCTGTATCTTCTGCAACCTGTATTCTGAGAAGATTCAGATTATCTAGGTTTCCATCAGTTGACATGAATTTTCCTGTTTCCTTGTTTCGAAGCCTGAAGTACACATGTTTCTGCAGAAAACAAAATAACTCTTTAACCACAATCTCAGCAGAGAAGACATCCTGCTCTGGGTTAACTTCAGAGCAGTTACTGTCAGTGCTGAACCCCAAACCTCCTCTTTTTTTCTGAAAGCTTAACTTTTTTATTCAAGAATTTAATTCAGAAGCCCATAAACATCTTGGACAAGACAAGCTTTGAGAACTCGCCACTCTGCATGGAGAGTTTTAGGCTTTCCTGTGCACTGAAATCAGCACACAGTGGAAAGCTAAAAATTTTTAATTCAGAGCAGAACTAACTTCTCTCTGCTAACTCCTATAGATGCTCTGAGCTTTTACTAAGGGTGCACTTGCATGGCCTATTACACACGAACACTTCTGTTCAGACAAGCTCTCAGCAGGGCAGTCAAAATGCTTTATTCCTAGCTCTGCTAAAGGCTATACAAAGACAAAGCTATGACAGCAAGAAAATGCAGTTGGTTACAGGTACAAGTACCCTGTGAATTAGAAAAAGCTGTTTCTCCAATGAAATATGGCTCAGCAAGAACCTCAGATGTTAAAGCTCTCAGGACTGCTGCACCATTGGACAAGATCATATGGTCCTTATTTAGAGAACAAAATAAAAAGGGCATGACAAGAATAAATTTTGCATTAGATTTGCAAATTATTCTGCCAAGTAATAAGCAGGGAGGGATCTTCCCTCCTAAATCAATGCAAAATCACTACTAACAGAAGTATCTTTTTTTTTTCCCCCCAATTTTCTTGTTGTTCCACAAATAATACAGATATGCCAGCAACCAGTCTAGGTGCTAGTTATGAAACAAGTTACAATACTTTATGTATAGCAGTTATAGCCATTATTTATTAATCCTTAATTAATCCTTATATGCTGTCTTCTGTACTTTGGTTAAAGGATGTTCCTAATGAACAGTTTAAGTAGTGTAACTGCAAAGCCATGTAGCATAATCAAACAGCTTTTATTACACACAAAATACTGGAGTGATTTCTTTACACAATTGCCAATGCTGAAGTTTGTCACATGCCTGTGACAAGGCTGTAATACTGCTTTCAACTGCATAATATCTCCTCAACCCCATCACAAGGTATAACTTAGTACTTGATAAGCTCATGTCAAAGCCCACTCACCTGCAGTAAAGGTCTCAGAGAACCTATCTGACAAAAGCCACTGGCTTTATACCAATCTGGAATTTCATTCGGTGTTAACAACATCTGACGTCCCCTGTAATTACTGTGTTCGTAAATTATCCATCTAGGAGGAGAAAAAATAAGACAATGTTTTAACTGCCAAATTCTGCTTTGGTATCAGTTAAATGAGTTTAATAGCAATCTGTCCCACAACATAGACACTCATAGACACAAATGACACTGCCACTCCCTTTCTCATAAACATTGTAGTGTTTAGCTTTGGAAAGCAAATGACCTTTGTAACAAGCCTTAAAAAATAATAAAATCACATCCTGATTTAGATCAGCCACATTAATATGAGTACACAGGAGTTCAGATTTTAGAGTCCTATTGTTTAAAAATTACAAGCTGAATGAAACAAAGCATTTTCTTGGGAGAACCCAACTTTTAAATACCATTTGTTTTCAGGAGGCACTGTGACTCCTCAAGGAGCACAGATCTATATGCTACATGTGCTGTATGTGCTACACTGCTGCAGGTGCAGAACCAGCTGTTTTGTGTATCTGAATTTGGCCAGGCCTGGTGCATGTGAGAAAGAACTACTACGGATGCAGACTGGAACAAGCAAATACTGGAAACTGCAGCAGGGTGAACTTCTCTCAGGTATTTGGATAGAGGTTTTATTTCATAACACCTCTCTTCTTTCCAAATACCTGAAAGGGTGGTGGGGAAGAGATAGAGCAAGAGTGCACACAGAAAAGTTTTGTTTAGCATTCCCTAGCATGCATCCAACTGTGCTTAAAATCACACATTGAGTGTAATCTGTCAGAACCCAACTTCTGATTCTCCCTTATTGGCACAGCCAGTGGATTATGACTGGGCTTCAAAATAGGCTGCAATACACTGCAATTTGTAGAGTTTGCTCACACTGATGTGCTGGAACTGTCCAGTAGCCATGGGGGTTTGAGCATCTGAACACTCAATATGCAAGTTTTCAGGTTACCTCCTTCCTCTGACTGATTTGTCACCAGACATCTCCATCCAGAAGCACACTTACTTTAATTTTGGTGTCTTTTCACTGCCTAATACACATCTATCCCCAGGTATGAAATTAAGAGAGTTATAAATGATGGTCTCTTAGCAAAGGAAGAGAAGATGAAACCCTCTTCAATAAGGGAGGCAGCAGGGGCAAGGAAACTGTAAACCCTGTATTTTGACACATTTCAGCAGCTGACATTGCTATAATGAAATCAGAATTTTCATATCATATTCTATGTTTCCAGTGATCCACCAGAAAAAAACTCCACATATTGGACAGGAAACACACACAATTCACGATTCCATTACCTGGAATCATGACATTGGCAAAGGAGTAACTCGATGTTTGACTTCATGTGATGGAAAGTGAAAACCAACTATATTGTGGTTATGGTGAAAGATACTGAAACCTTGGGAGGCTTCAGAATACAAACATGTACTTTTTCTTACTACCTTTGTTTCAAAGTTCAGTTCAGTGTGCTAAGGAAACCCTTTGACCAGCTTATCCAGATGGGGAAAATGGTTTGCTCTACAGATTTGGTTATTAGCTATCCACTTGAGGGCAGTCTTAAGCTACCCAATAGCATCTCTCTAGCACACACCTTGGAAGTTTCTCTCTTCAAAAGAACACATTTAAATGCAAAGCAACAGTAACATGGATCTATCATTAAAAACCAAAAAAACCCAAAACCACAAAAACCACCAAAACGGGAGGCAAGTATCTTAGAGGTAGAGGTTAACAATAGGGGGAAAAAAAAACCAAAAAGAGAATTTAACAGATCTGCTGTAATCCTAAAATATAGGACAGTAGTTTTAAAAATGCTTCCAAACAGCTTTTAAATTTCATCACAGACTATTTTTCACATGATCTTCAAGGGTACATTCAGAGAACACAACTGCTTGAAAACACCTACCAAATCTAACTGCTAGATTCTAATCCAGTTCCTGAAGTAAAAGGGACTATTACTTCTAACACCAAAGGAGGTGAGATCATGGTCTGATTGCACCTCTGCGTCCATAGTAGAGGTTAAAGGATGAACATGAAAACTTACTAAAAAACATCTTGAACTTATGACACAGATCACAAATTAAATGATTTTTTTATGTCTGAGACCTAAACCAAGAGCATAGAAGTTGGTTTTAAGGATGCTATCCAAGCTGATTTTTATGATATGGCATGAGAGAAGACACAAGTTTCCTGGACAGCTTTATTCAAATTCATTTCAACTTTTAGTACAGGACATGAGTCAGTGATAACATTTTGTTGAGACAGGATATGAAAATGCTCTGTAAGAAGAAATGGCATTAATGCACTACACATATTATGATATTCTACATTCTGTGGTTGCCTTTCACCTGTAAATTTGAACAAGTACATCATTCTGAAGAATCAAAAGGTGATTTTAAACTTACATGCCGCCAAGGACTTGAATTGAAGCTATTTGAGGATTGTATCCCAGGAAGTGAAGATTTAAGATTTCTGTACTGAATTCGATTTTCTTTCCGTGGAAACCCATCTTTTCAAAAAGAGCTATGCAGGGTTCAGACAGCTCCTGCAAAAGGAAGATGAGTGCTTTTATAGGGTGTTGGAACTCCAGATGGTGACTGTGAACATCAGTACTCCAGATAAGCCCTTTTATTTCAGAGGTTTCTTTGTAATTGTTTAAGATCAAAAACCCTGAATGTTTTTGCTCTTCAACTCGCTACTTAAACTTGAAAAATCATAAAAAACCCTTATACAAAACACACAAGGGATCTTCTCGCATGGAACATAAAACGTCCTTATCTTAAGGCACAAAGATCTCTGTGGCTGATTCTTGCACAATACCTTAAGTATGTTTTAAAATACATTTTAATCAGTGCCATATCTCTCTTCCATTGCACTAACCCCCACTCGTGGGAATTTTCATATAAAGACCTGAACAGACAGTAAGATAATATTGATTTCTACAGCTTCAAATGATGACAGCCTTGTCAGCACTGCTTATCACTTACTGCATTAATTTTTAACTTTTACAGTAGGTTATGGGAACGTCAATCTCTGACTAGACAAAAGATTCAAGATTCATATTACTGAGGTAAAATTCATTACAACTGAAAATTGTAACATCTGAATCCTCCAAATTGCTTTGGGGAGATGATTCTTCTCCATCTCTGTCAAAATGCTTCTGGTGTCAAATGGATTCTGCCCACACAAAGCTCCCTGCATCACTGAATCCAATTTGAATGTCTTCTGGAAAAGGAACCTTGGACTCTTTTCTGTGGGGCAAGGTATCTTTAGTGGACTGGAAATAACCTCTCATAATGAAGGCCTTCCTGTGGAAGCTGGGAGGTAGGGTTTGAAATTCCCCATGGTAAAGTCAATTAAGCCTGAGTGTCCTGGTGTTACAGTGTACACTCATAGACACAAATGGCACTGCCACTCCCTTTCTCATAAATCTTCCAGCAACGACTGCATAAAACCAACGCCACAGCCAGAAGAGCTCCTTCCTTCTGGCATGTGTTCAGTGCACTCACATCAACTGGATCGGGAACGCCTGACATGACGCAAAGTCTCGACAGACTCCCATCGGCCTCAGGCATGGAAAGAGGCCCTCCGAGGCAGAGCTGGCTCCAGGCATGCGTGGCAGCTCATATATGCATGCTTCCATGTGAATTTATTAGGCAAGACCTCCCGCCTACCAATTTCTAGACAGTGCCTAAATTCCTCTTTAATCTTCCTTTAGATGTTTAAGGGCTCAGATGACAGCGTTGCGTGAGCGTTGCCATCATCTGTGCAGCAGTCCAGGTTATCACACAGCAGCTGAGCCATGCTTCCTGATGGCACACACGCTGCTAGGCTGTGGAAAATGCCAGGAGAGGCCTTTTCACTTTACTCCAAAATCAGAGTATGCTCAGCCCCACCATGAAAGGCAACACCAGTTAGACTGTCATGTATCATCACAGGTAAAGAGCCCAGCAGGACCAGTCACACTGTGATGATGTCCCAAGTGCCTCTGAACTCTAAGCCCTTTTACAGACTGGCACCTGCCTTCTGAGACATGCAACTTCTCAGGCAACAGCCTTTCAGCCTCATGCAGTGCTTTAGAAATAATCTACTTGCAAAGAAAACAGAAACAGAAAAGGAAATCCTCCAATCTTCTGCCACACCTTACACTGGGCATTTTTTTTATTCAGCAGCAACACTGTTACATAAAACATTCCCCACAGTGAGAAGTGCAAGGTCAGCTCATGAATTTTCTTTCAGTACTTCCCATGTACTGTACCAAGCTAGTGTTCCTGTATATCTACATTTAGTTATTCCACAGAGTTGCTCATTAAAAAGTAATTTCAGATGACTGTTCAAGCATAAACCACATTCACAGCTGTTTTTTATAGTATGTTCAGGAAAAAGAACGTGTCAAACTCAAGAAGGAAAAATACTATTCTCTGTCTGCAGCATAACCACGTGGAGCATGCAAAGCAAGCACAACCAAGATATAGTGGCATAAAAACCCCAAAAACCTTGAGCTTATGAACAGCCCTTTACATAGTTTCATAAGTTCCCTTATTTAAAAAAGCCCTTTTTTAGCTTTCACTTACAAGTGTATCAAATATCCCTTTAATGTCCTTTTTTTATGGTCCCTTACAAAAAGAACCCTGCAAAGGGGAGTTTAACTAGATAAATACAGTAACATGACATTAAAATAGCAAAGGTGCTTCTCGTATAGAAATGTCACAGAAAAATCCTGAGGAAAGTTATAGAAATGGCAGATGGTGGGGAGGAATTAAGATTTGCACTGCCAAAATACAGGCCCAAAATAAGTCTCACAGGTGAAACCAGGAGCTAAAATAATAAGGTTCAAGCTTTTGGAAACTCCTGAAAAACAAACAATATAAATAGTTAGATAGAAATGATCATTCTTTGTATTCTGGTTTGCTAATAAACCAATGAGCAAAGTAACCCATTTTCCTCTTCTCCGCAGCTAGGGAGCCTCTGACAAAGGAAGTAGCAGCACATGATTTGCAGACAGATGCAGCTCTGTGCTACTGTCTGAAGTGTGATAAAATGTAGGGCTAGAACAAGTTTCACAAGTGTAAAGAACTTAAAGAAGCACAGAACTGGCATTTATGTTTTAGCACAACAGTCTGTCACAAATAGTAAATCTTTCAAAAGTAAGCTGATCCTTCCAGCTTGAAACAAGCATTCTAAAGCCAGGAACTACTGACTTGTACAGAAAAGCCTATTTTAATTCATGGTGGTCACCCACCTAGCTTGGCTAGAAACAATTCTATTGTTTCTAATAGGATCTGTCTACTAGACAGTCAGAGAGTTCAGAAGGCAGACATTCTTGCTGCAGTTATTTGTTTACAGAATACATCAAAATTCTTCAGAGACATGAAAGAGGATGACACATTTTAGCTCTCCTTCATCAACTGCCACACCACTGACAGATTACCAGAATTACAGTGGAGTGCAATAAAGTTGCCAAATTCAAAGAAGATATTCAATAGTGAACTCCTCCTTTTTTAAAATGAATACCATCTCCTCGTGTTGCTGTAACTTCCTGGAATCTTGACCACATTTTGCTAGTAATTACTTTAATCTTAAAAGATATTTGCAGATTCCATAAGTGATCCATCATAATGATTGGTTATAAGCTTGAGCAAACTCGTTCCTGGCCACTGACGAGTTACAAAATATGTAAATGTAATTTAGTTTGTATCCACAACACATAACAACACTGCCTGATTTTGCCAAATAGTATTGGGTGTTGCTTTACCTTATCTAGAACTGTGCATTATTTTGTGATTAACTCAAATTCCATTGTCCTGATGATACCAACAATGTTTTATAATTATATGTATTCCATGCAAAGTTGCTTAATTAAGCCTCCTTTTTTTAATATGCATCAAAAGCAAGGTCCGTGGTACAGATATTTCTTCACACTGTCCTACCACTTTCTCAACCCATTCTAAGTGGTCTGTCTTACTGGGAAATAGACTTGATTCTTTACAGAAGTTCTTTTATAAGCTGTTATTAAGAACAGGGATCCCAGGCAGCTGCTTCTGTGACATCTTCTCCTTTACAAAAACAGCACAGAGGTCAAAAAACCTTGACTTAACTGCAGCTAGGACATTGAGCTGCTACTGCACAGAAAAAAACCCCAAACCCAAACAAACAAACAACACCCCCCAACCCAAACCCTCCTCTGTTGTATGTTTGCCCTAGAATTTTTACTGTTGCAAGAAATGGGGAATCATCACTGTACGTAGCATTACAATATTTCTAATAGGCTTACTTACAATATTTATGATCCGTAAAGATTTGAGAACTGCTTGGGGTGAACAACCCATTGCCGTCAGATCAGGATAGATCCCTTCTTCTAACACATACTGGTTACCAGCAAATTCCTCCTGGTCATACACTATGCAGCTGCAGAAAGAAGGAGAATAAATCAAACAAACAACAATCCGTGCCAGTAAAATGCAGAAACATTATTTACAATGTTTTGTCCTGAAAGATACGCAAACTGCAAAGCATTGTTCTCTGTAAGTCCCCATATATGAAACCACCTCAGGTGTTAGAAAGCTGGTTGCTTTTCTAAAACTTCTACCATTTTAGTGATTTTGCAGTAGTCATTCAATATAACTTACCTGCCATCTAAAATTTTTGAAGACTTCACAGCAAATGAATCAATACATCTTGTGTTTTTTTCAAATATTTGGCAGTTACCCTTGAATTCAGGCTCTGAAAATAACTGGACCTTTAAAAAGTTATAAACATATTTAAGGAAATTCATTCTTCCACCTTCAGTTACATCTCTACCATTAATTCTATAATTAGATGAAAACATACTTAAAACACCCAAACTTCCTTGGTTACCTATGTTTGTTACCTCTTCAGTGTTGCAATCCTTGTTCAAGAGAGCAAGGTAACAATTCCAAAAATTACTTCTGGCTGTAAATCACTGAGTAACATACAAAATATTTAAAACAACACTAACAAGTATAGCTCCTTGGTCTATCTTCTGGGTAAGATGTTTAAATTCCCACAGAATGGCCAGAAGAGGCAAACATTTTGTTAAAGGGCCATAAAAAGTTTTATATTATCAATCTGCTTAATCTCCAAAATGCACACTCTTCCCAGTAGATGAAAACTCTCTGCTTCGCAGAACACTAAAGGTGCACAATCCTGGCAATGGACTGAGACAGCATGCCAAGAGGCATGGTATATATTCCCAGGGTGGATTGGCTTTATGTGCCTGTTACAGCCACAGACACAGTCTCATGTTGGCTCTTTCTCTGCTCCAAGGATAAGAGAGGATACATCCCCCAGAGTCTTTTGCCCTCATTAAAAAAAAATTCTAAGCAGCAAACTTGCTAATTTGGCTAGAGGATAATTAGCCATGATCACACAGAAGTCATTCACATTACAACATGCCTACCAGCTTTATTCACTCTTAATAGAGATAGGAGTGTGGGCAGGTACAGTGTTCTCCAAAGAGGAACACGCTGACGATGGATGCAGTCTCTTGGCTGCAAGCCACCACTTCTTTGTTTCCTTAGGATAAGGTCTTCCTTAGGATAGGGTCTTAATAGGCACATAAGATACAGATGCAAATAATTTTTCATGCATGCAGCTGAAAATAAGCAGCCTTGAGATTTTTATTCCCCATAGTTTATGCATTATGCCTGTGCAGGACATTCCAGTGAAGCATGCTACTAATCAGGAGTAGCAAACCAGGACAGCTAAGAATTGTCTCCTTAGTTTTTAGTTCCATGATATACTCACCATTTTCACTGAAATGAAAATAAAAATAACTTTGTACAGGGACAAACCTAAAAAGGTTCAGAATTAAGAAGGATGAAAAAGCTGTCCATTAGCCTGACTGTGAAAACTACATATTAGTACTTGCACACAGGAGACAATCCAATGTAGAAATATATTAACTCACTGAACAGACAAGTTCTCCCTGCCATTTCCTTCCCTTAAGTTATTGACAAAGATGGCATTAACTTTTAAGCACAACTCAGCAATATTTGTGAGTGAACAACTCCCTTCAAGTGCAACCACCACTAGCAAAACTGTTAACCAAAGAAATAGGTTCAAAAGGAGTTAAGTCAGCTGTACCAAGAACAACAACATCTATCCTGTAGAGCCCTCACCTCAGCAACAGACTCCAGGTCCTGCACCTCTGCATAGAGGGCTGCCGGCTCCAGCTCCTCAGAACAATCCCTGACACCCCAAAACACCTCACTCGCTGAACCAAAACATTGCCAGTGCCCTAAGAACGTTCTGATGGCATTGTGTATTAAATCCCACCTTCCTTGGGTCTTAACGTGCCTTACTCAAGAGGTTTGGAAAGTAGCCTTCCTTCACCTGCAGTTTTCACTCTGACTAGTCAGCCACCTATGCAAATACCTGAGTCTTCCACTGGACAAATAGCCATTCCTTCATTTACATGTTACAGACACTACACAGTGTGATTCATGTGCTTAGAGAAGTATCTTACCTTGACTTTACCCCTTTCGCTTCCAACAATATCCTGCAAAAGTTTTGAGGGGAAAAAAGTGAAAAAAAAATTTCAACAGTGATAAAATAACAAACAAAATTTACTATTAATTATTGTTTAAATAATGTAAATAAACTGAATTTGATAGAAAAAGTAGAGTTCCAAGTACTTCA
The DNA here is from genome assembly GCA_013398055.1 of Ifrita kowaldi. Taxonomy (NCBI): domain Eukaryota; kingdom Metazoa; phylum Chordata; class Aves; order Passeriformes; family Cinclosomatidae; genus Ifrita; species Ifrita kowaldi. The sequence continues at coordinate 83,413 of VZRS01010628.1, read as the reverse complement.
GAAAAACTTGCAAAACAAGTGTAAAGCTAACTCCTTACCATAACAATGGGTTGAACTGAAGATATTTTGCAATTCTTTCCCCCCCACGCCTCAATGCTGGGATACAGCCCTTTAGCCAGTATATACTGCTCCCCTGTAAACTCAGGATTCTCATAAGCCACCCATCTGAAAGAGAAAGAACAGGAGGGTGGTTGGTAGAAGTCACATTACTATTCCAAAATACAGATGTTTATGTTCATTACTGTCTTAATATAAGAACAAATAAAAAATATGAAGTGCCAAATTGTGATGCTGTTAAAACCCTAAACAAACCAGTGCTGCAAATCTGATGCTGCAAACCCCACGCAAATTTTACTACCTTCTTGCACTATGTTGATACAAATCAGAGTGGATTAGCTAAAGCAAGCCACAAGTTCAGACACATCACCTGCTACATATCCTAAAAGTTATGTCCAGTAAGAATATTTCAAGATGTTTTACAATCCTATTATTTTACCTAGGTCAAGTTCTTATCTAAAAAAACCCAAAAAACCCAGACATCAGAATACAGCTTTTCCAACAAAACTAACTTTCAGAATCATCTGGACACTAAATGTAGCAGTACTGATTTTTAATGTTGCCTGTAGCTACGGTTCACTTGTGTTTAAGCAAATACACACCCCAACAGGATGCTGAGCTGCAACAACAGGCATACATGCTAATCAGAGCAGACTTCCCTGCTAGGAATCAGAGACAGCAAGAACATCCCTGAAAGTTAAGCATTAAAACCACCACAAATTTGACCAGATCAATGTATTTAAATGCAAAGCCATTATTGTAACTACTCAGTCAGATCTGATGCTTGACATAGGCCACAAACTCAGAGATCTGCATTGAGTCTTCTGTCTCAGTTGGAATATGCCTGTTTTGAAAGACTGTCAACTTTTGAGATAATGCACACTTGACGTATTGGAAAAGCAACCAAATCACTGCATATATCTCTCTGATGTGCAATTACCCCTGCAGTGCTTTAGGTCTAGTTTTAAATATCTGGTATCAGTTAGTCTTGCTATGCATAGTTTACTATATTCAGTAAATCTTCTACTACAGTGCTCTTCTAACCCTGGTTCCATACTGAAAGCCTAAGCAGACCACCTCCTGCATCTACACTACCTTTGATTTAGTGATAACCTGCAAAACTTCTCTTGCCTTTCACTACATTTCCTAAACTTTCCCATACTTAACACTCTGACTTTTTTTTCTGTTTGGTTTTTTTTTGAGTGCCCATGCGAGAACAGACCACAGCAGCAGCTGTGTTTCGTTCATTTGATTTCCACAGGAATCAGGGCATCTTGCTGGTTCCTGGTTCCACAAGGAAATCTTCTACTCAGAGTCAACCTGCTTTTAATTTTAGCCAGTGTGGTGCCTAACGAGTGTATACTACGTTATGCCAAAACCCACTTTCAGTGAGCTCAGAAACTTACTGAGTTTCAACACTAACAAAAAATTTCATATCATAAAGCAGTAAAATGATACAGATCTTAAAGTGTGCAAGGGAAGATAACTCCCAACATCAAAATTCCGCATAAGTTATCTGTGTGTGTCGATCAAGCGGATTCTGCTAAGCTGCAGTTTTATTCCAAGTACAAATGCCAGAGTGTCTGCACTCTGAGGGATAACCTCAAACTGAAATAAAGCTCCATCAACATGTGCCAAGAGTATGAACTTTGTTTTACTTGTCCATGGCAAACACTCAAACAGTGATTCACATATATCACTGTTCACATCTCTTGGTTTGCTTCAGATATAATCAATTATTCCAACTTGTTATGCACTAATTACTTATGGCATATTTCAAGGCCTATTTCAAAATCACCTCGGAGTAATTCATCAAAGAGACATTGGTATGTACAATAAATTGAGCAGAGAGTTCAAATGTCTCAGGTGTGTCTATACCTGTATATCACATGTACCGAGAGCAGTGAAAATGAGGTTTCCTTAAACAATTTCTTCAGCAGACATTCATTAGGTTTTTCAATGCACATGTGCCAGGATACAGCTATGGTGCATGGTAGTTTTACTCAATTGAGATCTATGCAAACAAGTGTTTCTGATATAAAGTGAACTGTAAGACATGTCAGCAGCCTCCTAAGAATCCCTTGATAGCAGTTATTTAGTTTCCCCCATCTAAAAAGAAGCCTGAATGCAGAAGTAATCAACAAATCTCACTTGCACATGTTTACATTTAAATAAATGGGATTTAAATAAGCGCCATTCTTCTATGCAACTCAGCCCATGCAGTTAGAGAGTTCCTAGAGTCAGGGCTTAATGGTGAAATACTTGTGCTTCTCCATTCAGAAGCCCATACAAGCTGCTTAAAGTAGTAATAACATCATCAAGGACAGGCAGCTGAATTCAGTACCAGCTAAACCTGTCAGACCTCAAGACTATCCCCAGGAAGGAGCACTGCCTTAATCCAACTTCTCACTTAACAGAAAGGCCTGGAGAGCAAGACATTGCCTCCATGTCTGAGCAAGAGGGACACATTCCAGCTACCAGGCACAACAAAAACTGAAGTACTGCTCTGCAGCATGGCAGCAACCATCCTGCCCCACAGGGAGCGAGCTCTCCCGACACAACAGATTTTGTAACTCCCAAACATACAAACTGCCTTAGTGAGGCTGAGCAGCAGCTCCATCCCAGGTTGCTGGCAGGAGGGTGCTGGAGACCTTTACTCCTGGGCACCATCCATGCCCCTGAAACCAGAAGTAGCATTAAGCTTTGATTATGTATTGTTAGTACTATTACAGACAGAGAATCTTTCTCCAAAAACCTCTATGTATGACATCTAGGACATGCAGCTCCAAATAGGGTCAGAAAGTAGAGCCAAGAAAATAATCCAGACACAGGTAACTCACCAAAAATCGGATTTGCCCTCAGCTAGCCCAGAACTCACCTTGTCTAACTTTAGGAGGGAGGTCAGAAAGTTAACTGGCACTTGCAGATTTGTACCATAATTAACAGATAGGATGAGGTAATAAAATTCTGTTTATAGGAAAGAGAAAACAGGTTCATCATGCTCCTTTGTGACTCTGATTCTTAGTATCCCAGGGACCTGCAAACTTTAATTTTGTGACTCCTTGAAAGGTTTTTTCCTGAACATCAGTTCAGATATAGAGAGAAGTTAAAGCTTTGTTTGAAGTGTACTCCAGTGGGGTACTTGCCCTTTTCAGCTCCCAGTGGAGGTTTATTCTTGTAGCATGTGTCTCTTCAGTTTCACTCATGTTACCTTCCTGAAGGCATCTAGATTAAATTTACTACACCTTCTGGTTTCTGTATATGAACCACTCATTACCTAATTATTTCCTTAATATCACTGTCCATATGTACACTGGAAGCAGCCAAATCTACATTGTGGATTAATTACTTGAAAACTAGGGGAAAACCAGGCTGATAACACGACCACAGTAAACAGATGACTACATAAACAAATCTGGAGAAATTCTTCCAGCAAGTTCAAAAGGAATCAACTAAAAGACAAGAGCTTCTTCAGGAGTTCTGGCAAAAGTTTGGTGTGTTTATGGATAAAGAAAAAGCACGTTTCAAACATGCAGTTCCTGTGATTTTCATCACTATTAAATATAAGCTTGAAGAATTTTTTAAGCCGAGGGGAAATCAAAATAGTACAACACTTGATTTTAGTACTTGTTTGAACTTGTAAAGGGTGTTACCTGTTGCTAGTAAATAGTTCCATTTTCCGCCACTTCAAATTCCGCCAGTTTGGAAGTAAAGATCAAACCCTACTTAAAAGAAGAAAGGCTCTCCTATTTTCAGGCAGCCTGAATTGCTTTCTCCCACCCTAATGGCAGAAAAATAATTTTTGAATTTTATGTTTGGCCAGTCTCCAAAAAAATGCTCAAGGGCAAAACATTTTCATTTTTAAAGAAGTACATTTTCATTTTTCAAAAAGTCAGTCCTCATCTCCTTAGGATATATTTTTCAGGATGTCTTTACAATGGATTTAGCAAAGACATGAAAATATTGCTTGGAAACACAATAGCTAACAATTTTAATGCAGCTAGTGGTAAATTACCCCAAAATGGAATAGTCACTCCCCAAATGCAAAGCTGGGCTGTCTCCAGCAATACAGTTTAGATCTGCAGCTGAGCTCAGAACTTGTTCAGTAGTATCTGTCCACTGCAGTGTCAGGCTTTCTTTTCTTTGATATACCCTTTAAATTACAGAGCAATCAAATTAATCATGTGGGAAATACAGATCATCTGTTATCTTACTGCTCTAACTGCTTACCCAGAGACCTGTAGTTAAAAAATTGCAATGATAGGTTCAGGGCTTCTTACATTTTTGACTTCTTATTTTAATTAAGTGTTTTCAATATGATACCAGGAAGGTTACTTCAAAATATTGTGATAAGCTTTTACTGAATCTGTCACAGTTCACTATGTCATAATCTGCATTACAGTCTAAACAGCTCAGGAAATTGCTCAATAGATTATTCATTGCTCTATGACAGATTTCCTGGAAGGAAAGATATAAAATAATCTTCTACCTGAACAGATGGTTAACACTTAAAGCACTCTATTGCCAAACATGACTTCGCACAGATCATTCAAGCTTTCTGACACATTAACATTTTGTAACATCACCACAAAACCCCCAAACACTCACAGCCACTCTGAAAACAGACTCTTAAGAGCTGAGTGCTAACCACCTCTTATGAACAATGCATCTGAACTTTTAAAAAGCTTATTGCTACAAATTACGTCTTTTGGAGACTACAGGGTGAGATTACAGGAGCGGCAGCAGAGTCTGTGGGACAAGTTCTGTTTGTAAAGACTTCTAGCCACCTTTGCCATCAGAGTATTAAACTCACTCTTAATTACTAGAATGCTCAAATGCACGTATGATTCCTATCTCAGATGCAACAGACACATTTACTAGAACGACTACATGAAGGGCATGATAGGTAACCCACAATTTGTTTCCCAACCTTCAGAGGCGACTCTTTCCCATGAATCTCCCTTGCATATTACAGAAGACAAAAGAACATAGTGACTTCAAAGGTCACCAGGCAGAAAAAAACCTGCTGTCACACCATATTCATATACAAATTAAAAGCATTCCTCTGGAATGCACAGAGCTTGATTCTGCAACCTTTATCCAGACAAAACTTGCAGAGATACAGCACAGATAACACATGGAAAGATTTAGGGTGTAGCTGGGTAAGGCAGAGCTTCCAGCAAGTCACCTGCCTGCATACCAGGCAGGAAGACAGACTGTACATCTCGTGCACTTTTGGTTCTGCTACATAAGTTAATTTTGTGTGTTTGCAGCCATGGCTGCTAATACTTGTCTACGTTTCCAAAATACTTTGATACGGTCTGCAAGGCTGTGAAACTCAATTTGCAATTGATGGACTCGACTAATCAAACAGCAAAGTCTATCAACTGATCAACTGCATGTGATAGCACTCATGGCACAAAGAATTGGTTTGTTAATGGCCATGGCTAATACAGAGTTTTGGGAACTATATGTTAAAAAACCCCAAACAAACAATAAAAACCGACACCACAGCACTAAACCACTGTTAACCTATAGGATTCACTGCAAAAGCAATGATGATTTTCAGAGCAGTGACTCTCCCTAGTATCAAAATGTATTAGTGAGCATGGTAAAAGTTCTCTGTATTTAACACACAAGTGAGAGAAAGAGCAAGGAATCTACCTCTGGTCAAATGCAAGAAGCCTGGAAATTAGTTTTAAACCTGGAAATTATTTCCATAACAATTTTGCTGTTGAAATGCTTAAAACAAATGCAGCCACAAGAACAAGCTATTTCTTCTTCTCTTGATGAAATGTCATCTAATGCTTACATACTTTGTGTATCACAAAGTCAATGCTTCCTGGGACCGTCCTATCTTACTGTGAGAAGAAAGACAATTTACTGTACATATTCACCAAAACTTTACTTTTCACATTATGTGGTCAAGGGCAGAAAATTTTATCTGAAGACTCCACATAGAAGTCAGAGTGCTGAAAAACATCTGCAAACATTACCTATTTCTATAAAGACCAGCATATCTAAAATGAAAGAGTGAATAAAAGTATCACTTACACGCCACTTAGCACATTTATAGACTGTGTCCTCAGCCCGTATCCAGTGTCTTTCAAATTGGAAATTATACCTAACACATTGATATTGGAACCCTTTGATCCAAAGTCTTTTTCACTGTACATTATCATGTGGGAGCTTGTGAAGTCCTGTTAAAACAAAGAGAAGCACCATAAGGAAGGTTGCACATGACATCTCAGAGCACTCAGGAGACACCTACTACGTGTTCTTGGAACTTACACCAACAATCGGTCGCAGGGACTGCAGCTCCTCATCGTAGCCACCCCAGTCTGTCCAATCCCGATACGCTCCTTCTTCCAGCAGGTACTGATGGCCTTCAAAGCCAGGCTTCTCATAAGCAACCCAACTGAACAACAACAACAGAGTTTGCATGTGAAAATGGACAAGTGCCACTGCATGCTTTCATGAAGCAGATACAGATATGTGACATTTACTCTTTTGCTGTGAATATTTTCAAATTTAACCCTGGTGTATATCTCAACCCAAAAACTAGGAAAACAAAACAAACAGGGACTGGATTTGTCCACTGCAACTTCCAGCCTGTGGAGTTACTACTTCAGCTGAAGGGTAAATATCACTTTTCCATACTTACACTCCTCCCAGTACTTTCATCGATCCCACTGATGTTAGTGGAAGCCTTGTCTTGTCTTCTGATTCCTTGTCATCAAGCATAAAGATCTCTGATTCTATTTCCACATGTCTTCCTTCAAAGAAAGGCTTCTCATAAACAATTACCTGTAGTAGAAATTAAGCAAAAGAAAAGTTGCAGGGAGCATGATAAATTCTGACAATAGACAGATTCTTTTGGATGGGCACATAGAGGGAGAATGCAAAATGAGGAAACCAACTAGTGGGATCCTCTACAAGAAGCCTTTCCACTAGAGATGCAAAATGAGGGCTTGAGCATTCATTACCCACCTGCATTATCTGGATTGCTATTAATACTGTCATATATGCATGTGGTGGATGCAGAAATGTGACAGAAGTTGCATTTTTATGGTGTGGTCACATACAAAAGGACTACCCAGTAAACCATCAGTAGCTGGTATATAACCAAAGCGTACTTATGAACTACCCATGGGTAGTTCATGTGCTGTAAAAATAGCTTTGGACAATCAAATAAATACTGACTTTTACCTTTGGCTCCCCACTGAATTCAACTTTGCGACCACCCTGTCAAAAGAAAAGGAAAAAAAAGAAGAAAAAATTAAGCTGTTCATAACTTGGACAACTTGTAGATATCTTTAAGAGTCATCAATTCTTTACAAAAAGGTAGGACTAAGGTGAAATATTCCTTAAAGAGCCCCAGTGAAAATAAAAGGCAGATTAATGGCAGATATGGATGCAATCAAATGTTGTAAGTTCAAGAATTTTATAGACTAAAAATTTCGGGTTTTTTAAAAGAGTTAGATTTTTGTAAATCTTGAAAAATCTAGCCACCTTAATACATTATTTAAAACACAAACATAGGTCATTTAACTTGTAAGTAATAACAGCATTTTACCATTTTCAAGGGTCTCATGGACCTAATGTAGGCTTCCTTCTTCTCCCAGAATAACAAATTAGGATATTCACCAGGCTCCAACATTAAAGGGACTCCCTGGAAACCAGGTTCTTCATAAAGAAGCCATCTAAAAGTAGAAGGGGTGGAGGGACAAAAGCAAGAGATAAAAACCCCAGAACATTTCTGAACAGTAAAGAACAAGACAATATGCTTACTTTAGGAAAGAGATCATTGTATCCTTAATAAAACTTTGTTTCTTTACCATCAAAACTGCCAGCTACAAGCTGGCATACTGACAAGCTTCTGTGCTCCAAAGGAGCCACCAATAACACATGCCTTTTCTTTCACCAGGCCAAAAAACCCAAAACAAACCAGTGAACAGTAAGACTTTCACTCTGTCTTATCTGAAGGCAACCATATTTAGACTGAAATATCAAGATTTAAGGTTATTCTAGTATTTTTAGAATAGTTTTAAAGTGCAGAACCAATTTACAATAATTTAAAAAATCTCTACTGAACTCGACTTGTATTTGATGTAAAATCTGCTCAATAAAAAAATTCTAACCTTATGTTATTTACTAATACATAGAAAATCCTGACAACTCCTTAGAAATCTACTTCCTCGTGGTTTGTGTCTGCTAATAAATCTACTTTGAAAGTTGTAAATTCGAGAATTCTTGACAGGGGCAGCAAAAGTAGTTTTTCCAAGCTTTCTCAAAAAAAATCTTACCCAGTAATCACTTAATGGAAACAAAGAAGCATACTGCTGATCTCTGCCTAAAGATGTCAGAGCATTTTTTCAATTCAAATTTACTGATCTCAGGGAAGTGCAGTGTGGAGCAGTACAAAACACATAAACAGCAACACTTTTTGCAGCCAACCCTTTAATCGTGTAAGGATCATAATGTATAAATCTGGTGATATCAAAGATATTAAAATAATCCATCACTCTGTCATGCATTAAAGGGAGATTCCAAGCTAATGTAAAGTGGTAATTGGTGTATTTTCATTGCAGATACATGGCTCCAAGAAACAAACAAGGTGCTTTAGTTTTATTACTGTCTATAGCTGTGTGTTTGATATATTGTGTGCCCTGTATTCATACCACTCAGAAAGCCCTTGGCTTGTGGCTGGTCACACGTGGTATTTCCAAGGGCTCAGTACTGGCTGAATTCCATTTAATACCTTAATGTCAATGATTTGGATGAGGGGACTTGAGTGTTCCCTCAGCTGTTTTGCAGATGACAAGAAGTTGGGTGGGAGTGTTGATCTGCTGAAGAGTAAGAAAGCTCTGCAGAGGGACCTGGATCAATGGGCCAAGGCCAATGGGATGAGGTCCAACATGGCAAAGTGTCGGGTCACAACATCCCCAAGCAGTAGTCCAGGATTGGGGAAGAGTGGCTGAAAAGCTGCTTGGCAGAAGAAGACCTGTGGTTGCTGGTCAACAGCAGTTGTACATAAGCCAGCTGTGCCCAGGTGGCCAAGAAGGCCAATGGCACCTGGCCTGGATCAGCAATAGTGTGGCCAGCAGGACCAGGGCAGTGATTGTCCCCCTGTACCTGGCACTGGTGAGACCGCACCACAAAGGACACTGAGGTGCTGGATCATGTCTAGAAGGGGACAGTGGAGCTGGTGAAAGGTCTGGAGCACCGGTCTAATGAAGTGTGGTAGGGAGCTGGAGGAGTTCAGCCGGGAAAGAATGAGACTGGGGAGACCTCATTGCTCTTTACAACTGCCTTGAAAGGAGTTGTAGCCAGGTAGTCTCTTCCCACAAGTAACAAGTGACCAGACAAGAGGAAGTGGCCTCAAGTTGCACCTGTGGAGGTTTAGACTGGATATTAGGAAAAAATTATTCACTGAAAGAGTTGTCAATCACTGGAACAGCCTGCTCAGGGGAGTGGTGGATTCACCATCCCTGTAGGTATTTAAAAGATGTGCAGTAGTGGTGCTTAGGGACATGGTTTAGTGGTGGACTTGGCAGTGTTGGGTTAATGGTTGGACTGAATGGTCTTATAAGGCCTTTTCCAACCTAAAGGACTCTATGACTAAGTTCACTGCAAGAACTGACACACAGGGAAGAACAAGGAGAGAGTACAGTCAGAAGATAAAGGTGCATTGACTCATTTTTGTTGGCAGCTTCTAACAAACAACAATTAAGCATGAACACTGGGAAACTTTAAGATGATACAACCACACCCACGTGGCCAGGTGACTCAGCATGAGAGCCTCCCTTACCTGCCAATACAGTGAATTATGTCATGCCTGTAAACTAAAGGCAAAAAACCCCCCCAGTCTGCAACATCCAAAAAAGCACCAGCTACCTGCTGCATTTCTCATGGAAGCGACTTCTTTCTACACTGGACTAATGAACAGATATCTGAGAAACACAGTTGAAAAATAATCTATTTCACTTCCTGGTGCAAATATTGGTCTGTTTTCCTTCAGGGATCCAAATGCGAGAGAGAGGTATTAAGACAGCAAGAGTTTACGTGGATTTAGTAAAACAATGCTGTTACATTGATGCAAAATAAAGACAACTCAGAGATGTGCACAGGCTCTGCCTGCTTTAAAAAAACCGTGTAATTTTACTAGTAACAGATAGCTTTTAAGTGAGACAGAAATAAAGTGGAGACACAGATGGAGTTAACAATCAACCTCCAAATAACATATCTGATTTCACTACTCTCGTGAGACATGTAATTTGGATTAAGGTTGCAGTTCACCAGAAATAACTTCCTGTCAGAGAACCCACTACTTGGACATCTTCAAATTTGCCTATATACCAAAATGCTTCATTTTTTTCCACAAGTCAAGGTGCAAATATTTACTCACATAAAATACCCTTTGCCTAACAACAAAAATGTCCATATATGATGTGGCATATTTGAAACATCCTTGCAGTGGTATGTAACACCTGCCTTTAGCTGGACAGTTTTTGATAGTTAGACCGCTTGCAGCAAGGCAAGTGCTACCAGTGCCCAAATATAAGAGCTAACGACCAAGGTCTGTACACCCTGTAAGAAGTTGTGCAGGATCCAACATTATTGAAAGTGGTTCCAGTCTCACTTCTTCTGAAAGAAGCCTCTCTTCTGCATGCTTTTCTCAGTACTACTTTGAGGCATGTTTTCCATAATAAACAAACTTGTAAATCATTAAGTCATGAAAACTAATATTGGCTCAGCACCTGGATTTTTCCTTAGAGGTCTCCTTTCTCATAAAAGCTTACTTGGTTCACGATATTACCCTCCTAACTCAGATGGCCAGACACTTTCAGGTGACATTACATATTTGTCTTAAACATCATCATAAAAATCCAGATCAAAATGCACTATGAAATACAAGAATGTCACATATGGTCTCTCTAAAGCACTAAGTCTTATTTTATAACAGAAGGACTTCAAAAATTTTCTTCTTTTAGTAGGATGATTTCAAGTTTAGAAGAAAGCAAGTGGGAAATGTGTTCTTATAATAACAGTTCATTCCCCACCCTCACTTATGGTAAGTTTGCTTGAATGAGAAACAGCAAGAGAGGCAAACTCTTATTCCTTGGCTACAAATATGCAGGGGTTATTCAGTATTTACTACACGCAAGCAGAAGAAAATCTGGCTCTAACAAAACATTCTAAGAGGTCAGACTCTCCAAGAGTGGAGCATTACAGTGATGTAGTAACACTACTGTCAACAAATACTGCCAAAATATAGGACTAGAACAAATATAGCCTGCTCGCAAGTCTGACAGGTGTAACCAATGGTTTAAACATAATTCCTTTCATTGCACCACACATTAATACAGAGCTACATACTTACATGCCCCAGTGTACTTTAATAGAACAAGTCTTCTGAGTGGTTCCAAACACCCCTGTTTCTTCAGTGTCATCAAAAAAGGAAGTCACGATTCCTAACCCTTCAGGCTCTGTATACAAATCAATTCGGGAAACCCTGTAATCCTGAAAAACGAAGATCGCCATAATCACTTGATCTGTGCTGTGAGTTCTGTAATTACTGTGCATAACTAAATCAGTTTTGAAACACCTGTTTATTTTAAATTGTTTCCCCCCTTGTCAATTACTACAGCTATTAGATGCCTATAATAAAAGTATAGCTAAGCCAGTTTGCCTGTCTCTGAACCAAGACAGTCAGTCAATCTCTAATCAGCATTGACATTGTTTAGGCAGGAATGCATCTTCTTTCATCAGTTAACATCTCCTCTAGCAAATTAAATCCTAAGATAACACCAAAGAAGCCATCCTTGAAAAGAACTGCAACTTAAACAAGAGTTGCAGTTACAAGCAATTTATATTCCTCCTTTTTCTTTCCTAGTCAAATAACTTCATAGCTTGTGCTTGTTTTGGCAACCTGCAACTCTAACTGCTTAATGGTAGGTTAAAAGTGCATGTAGAAAGGCTGTTGCCCCATGTGTGAAACTCACTAGTAAGTTTGCCCATACTGGGCAAACCAAAGTTTGGTGTTTGACACTGAAGTTTGTATTGAGTGCAAATTTGGTTGGTATTGGAAAAAAAAGAAAAAGCCATATTTTGAAAATACAGAATTATTGATCGTTTTCTGGGATGCTTTTCCTGAGACTGACCAGACTATAAAGCATATGCTGCACGTAGCATTTTGGTGGCTATTCTAATAAAGCCCACCAAGTTTTGTTCCTACCCTATCCTTCCTGTTGATGTTACCACAATCCCCATTCCGCAAAAGCCCCCACATGCATTTTGTGATTAAACATGAAATTCAACATGGAAGATTGTTTCATGCACTTGTAGCTCATGTTACACTTGTGTCCTAATAGACCAACCACCATCTGTATCAGTATAAAACATCACATTAAGACTCATACAAGATTTTTTTTACTTATATTACTTGCCTTAACAACATGTCTTATTGAACCGATCACTGCAGGCTTTTGAGACTTGCAGTCACTTTGCTCTTCAGAAGTACCTGCACCCCAAATATCTGTGAGTTCCAACTCTCCTTCTTCCAATGGAATAGAAGGGCCTTCAAAATCTGGTTTCTCATAGAGTATCCAGCTTAAAATAAATTTTAAAAATCTAATTTTTAATTGTGCTTTATCAAGTGATTTGCAAAAATCATGTTCCCACTTAAGAAATTGTTTCATACAGAGTACTGTTTCCAGACCCTTCCCATTTCCCCAGTACAGCTTATTCACCCAACACTGCTGATGCAAGCCCTTTCCAACCTCTGTGATACCTTTAAAAGCAATGATAAAAACAAAGATGTCTACTGCTGAATTGTACTTTCACAAAAAATTCCTCCACCATTTCAAATTGGTAATTTGGGGCAGCAAAGACTACTGTCTCTGAAGACCAGACTTTGTATGAGATACTAATCATAACCAATGTGTACATCAGAAAACAATGACACTGCAGACTGCTGCATCATGTATAAACAGACAAGTTGCTTGGATGCTGTGAACAACAGCCTGGAATTCCACAGGAGCTGGTGTAGATGTGCCAGAGGATGATAAGACTGCTCAGAAGACAAGGACAACTTCATTTTTAATGGCAGGTTGGAATATATAACTAAATAGGAACTTTACCCATCTCCAAATACTCTCCCTTCACTCAAGCTCTCAATGGAAGTAGGAAAAAGCCCCAAACCCAGTCCCTCTAGACCATGCTGGAAAAGATGACCTGGTTTACACAGATCAAAAGGTTTTCATTCCAGTTTTCTAAAGCTAAACAGCAATCAGTGTGCTTCCCAGTACCTCCTACTGCAGCTAGCCCTTGTGTCTGCAACTTACTATCAGGTAATTACTTTTGAGAACCTGCTATTTGACTGCATTATAGCCTGGCCACAGCATAACTTGCCATGCTAGCCACACTACTAATGGCCCTTCTGTTGATGCTATGAAGAAAGTAGGAGATTAACTTGTTTTGAATTACTCTTGGGCAATATAGCTTTTAGAGCAAAATCCCTTCTTTTGTCAGAGCAACAGTCAATTATCTCTACAGCACCATCTTATTTCTTTGGTCATGAAATTAATCATGTAAGACCTGGCTTTAAACTTATTTGCTAGCCTTTTAGTCCAGTCCAAATACTATCCAAGAATCCCTAATGACCAGAGGAGTTAAAGGGCTAAGTAGCTGGACAGAATCTGTCATTTCATCCCACACCTATGCCTGGTGAAATCTTGCATCCCTCCAGATGGCAACACTCACTCAATTGGTCAGTAAAATAGGTTTTTCAGCTCAGAACTTCCTGCTGCAGAGGTAAAATGCTGTATTTATTGCTCACAGCTGTCCATGTTACATTACCATTTACAAGGCAGATTTACTGTGAATTACATGCCAGTTCTGTTTCAAAACATTTTTGAATAGAGTACAAATCTTTGTGTAAAGAGTAAAAATTGATCTCTTACCATCCTCTGATGACTTTAACTAAAATTGTGGGTGACAGAACCCAAGAACTGCAATCTGGAACATCATGAAAAACTTCAATGCCAGCTTTTTGACAGTCTGAGTCACAGTATATCACCAGCTGTGTTACAAAAAAAACAAAACAGAAAAACACACCAGCAACACAGTTCTATCTTCCTAGGCTTTATATACAGAAAGGAGCAGTAAAACTATTAAAACTGATCTTACCTTGCCAGGTCTGGGATTGATTTTACTTTGTCCATTTCTTGGAAGTGTCTAATAGATAGCGAGGAGAGAAAAATCACCAAAAAATCCCACAAAATCAAAAACATTTTCAATAAATATACTCAGTTATAAAAAAAGGGCTAGTAGAACATAATAAAAACTACTCTGAACAGTAAAACCCAGTAACCTTTTAACTATACCTACTTACTGCTTCCACCTCTACTTCCTCTTGCAGAGCACCTTGCCATAAATGTATAAATTTACACGCTTTTTTTTACCTCTGAATTATCATCTCACTGAAGTCAACTGACTTCAGATTTGAAATGCTTTAAAATCCTCTGGATCAGTTTTCTAATATTCCAGGAGTTCAATACCAAGAGACTACTTTAAAAACTGGCATTAATAAATGCCAAGCCGTACAATGACAAAGATGAATTTAAATGTCTAAAAATGTCAAGCCATAGAGTACGAAGTATTTTGAAGGAATATACGAGAAGACTGAGGAGGCATGATGGCACATACATGTGTGAGCATGTATAACTAACTAGCTTAATCAGTTTTGTGATGAACACCTTGTAACAGTGAGACTGTGCACTAAGTGATAAACTAAAAATATTCAGAACAAACAAAACACACTGAGGTATACAAAATCTAGAACAGTGTTGAAGTCAGCAGTAAATTATATGATATAGAATATATGGGAAAGTTGTGGTTGCAACACGTCATCTTCAAGCAAATAAAGCAAGCATTGAAATTAGGTGTTTGGTTTCCTAGCAAGGACAGGAGTGCTCATTCTGGGACAGGGTCCTGCTCTTCTAGGAATTATTCACACAAACAATAAGACCAAAGCAGATCCTGCCCCTAAATAGGCAACCAGCAACACGTGCAAGGAATTAATGAGAACATAGTAGTTAACATGCAGAGCAGGTAGTGGTCTCAAGACAGAGTTCTTAACCACCACCAGGTTTTTGTAGGCATCATCGAGACATGTTGAAGCATGACTGGTTTTTTAGCCTGCGCTTCAATTCCAGTTAAAACTTGTTCTGTGTTTTGAGGAATGCCAAAGTCATTGTTTTGGGCTGCCCTTACTCTTTCCTTCACATTACCCAGTAGCCATTGTATCACCATTTTCTTAGTCAGTGGAAGATGCATAGTAGGTACGCCTCATGGAAACATTTTTGATTCCTAACTGGAGCAAGACAATTCAGTCAGCAACAGTGCCACACTGCCACAGAAGTCCAGAAACCCTTTGAAGCCCAAAGGGATTCTCTCAAGTGCAGTCTTAGGTATGTATGCACTCCACTGCTATATCAGGCCTCCACACTCTACTGCAAAACTGAAACCACTCAAGAACAACAGTTTAAGTAGCAAAAACCAAACTAAAACAGTACCAGACATTTAGCTTTAAGTTCAAGTTTTTAAATCCAAGCAGGACCATCAGAATAAGAAAGCCTGTCTAACTGGCAACATAAATCTACACTCCTGTAAATTTTCATCTCCACACTAATTAAGAAAGCTTCCCATAAAAGAATAACCTACATTCTCAAAACTGCAAGGTACCATGGATGGTTGCCTCCTGCAAGGTGACGAAGAAAGGAGCTATTTCTATTATGTCACTCCTTTTAGTAGAACTGTTACAACAGATAACCATTAGCTTTGGAAAGTATTTCTCAATCTTCTTACATGCTGCTTCAATTCCACAGGTCACATTCATGTAGCTATTAAACTTTAGAAAATGTATTTCTTCCTATGGTTCTTAGATCTGATTATAGTTTTCCTCTCAGGTCACAATAAGGGCTTACATTAACAGAAATAGCGAATACTACAGGACATTGGTTCATAATTTTAAAAACAGAAATTACAAATATATTCCACATTAAAGTTGAAGGGAAAACATAGGTCTGTCTTTAGTCATGAGGAACAGATGCTTGTAATCAGACCAAGGGACAGCCCTCCACTGCAGCAGCACTTTCAATAACGCCTACTATCCAGTTCTTAAATTATTCTTAAAGAATATGTATTTTTCTGCCAAATGCATGGGAATACAACAGAAGGTTAAAATAAAAAATTTGCTCTGTTACTTATTTAACAGTACAATGGCTGAATGTCTTATTGGAAGAGAAGAGAGATTACTGTCAACAGAAGTTTTCTGAAGTTCACAGAAAGCATTCTAATAATTTGCAATAAAAAATTAAAGTTAGCGTAAGATTTCTTTCAATATAATACAAAATCAAGTATGAAGACATATTCAGACATATGCTTTCCATTCATATTTGCAAAAAGTCTCAAAATAAATACCCCTTAATCATGTTGATAGATGCCATCTCATTTTCAGATAAAACTGGTACCATACCTAAGTTCACCTCAATGTATTTGTAAACTATATATATCCCAAAGAGGGGAAACAAAACAATGCATGCACAATGCCTGTTGAAAACATAAAAGCTGGATAACTTTGCAGGCAGCTTTTAAAAAACACAATACTTACATCCACATCTAATAAACCAGGGGGGACATTTGATTCATATCTGCTTGTACCTAACCAGCTGGAAAAACTTTTTTCAGGGTTGCCATAGTTGGGCATTTGTAAACTTAGTTCTTTTTTTGCACTATCTGCTTGCAGGAACTTCTCCACAAAACTTGGAAACTTCATATCTGAAAGAGACTGAATTGCAAAATCAAAATTAACAGTCATTCAGCAGGCAGACAAACACTGTTTCATTTCCTGAATGATCTTTATTACCTCAGATTTTTGAGGCATGATGAATGGCCCAGAAACATCTTGTTGTAAAGGAGGCATCCCTGAGGAGTCAGTTGCAAAAGCCGTTGTGTTATTTACTGAAGTGACAGAAGGACTATAAAACTTTTCTTTAGAAGACAGCAAGCTTGAGAAGAGGGAGCTTTTTTCAAGCCGTGATCTCTTAATTTCACCATCTGTACAATCAATGTTCTCTTTCCCATTTATTTCATGAGTAAAGGCAGGTTCCTCTCTACATGACTGCAGAGCTTTGAATATGATACTTTGCTCTGTTGATGCACGCTTGGGCCTGACTCTGGCTATTGTTTCCAGGCTTTGCATTTTAATTTGTTGTGCTGGTAACAGATCCTGTGTTTTTTCCCTCCTCAGTCCCAAACCAAAAGTAAATACACTAGGATCAAATACTTTCTCTAAGTTGTCTTCATGAATGGGAGGCATTGCAAAGTGGGGTGCTGGAGACTTTGGAAGCTTTGACCTCTTCTTTTTCTGGGGTAAGCAAACTGAGCTGTCTAAGTTTTTTATTGTTTCAGCAAACTTCTTCATGTCAGATGGGGAATCAAAAATGCTGTCATCTTCAGCAGATCCGTTACAGGTTTTGCCTGGGCTGTTTTGTGTGTTGGTGCTGTGCTCTGATTCCAATATGCTGTCTTGACTGCTGTCATCGTACTGCAGTGCTGCAAAGTTCAAATCTCCTGGCTTTACCTTTTTATCTCCATTTTCCATCTTCTTAAATTCTGATCTGGAAACCTGATGAGATGGTAGAGGATATTTATCATCATTGCAAGGTGACAAAGCCTCTGTGTTTGGCAGCACCTTTTCTTCGTTTCTGTGGAATTCTGAGCTTGTGTAATTTCTTTGGTAGAAAGGATCTTGAGCATTTTCACTTTTAACAGGTGAGTGCAAAGACAGTTTAAAAGGTGAACTTTCTTTCTTTGCCGTGGTTAATTCTGGTTCTGGTTGCTTCAGAGAGACACTGCCAGCATCACTTTTGCTGCTTTGGTTAAAAAGGGATATGGCAGCTTTTACTTTAAGTTCTGTTGTCTTCCCAATATCCTCGTAGGAGGCAAAGACTTCTTCATTTTTGCCCTTTAACTCTGCAATGCTTTCTTTCTCCTGTGTGCCATTCTCAAATAACTTCTGACGACTGCTTTGCTTATTTAATGTTTTATCAGGCTGTTCATTTTCTTTAGGTTGTTTTCCAAATTTCAGCTTTGCTCTGCCAACGAATGTGCTTGGTACAGTACTATTTTTTGAGGCAGGGATGTCAGTAGGCCTCTGGCTCTGGTTAGCACATTTGTTTTCAAACAAGGAAATTTTGTTGGCAATGTTGCTGTTAGTTTTATTAACTGGTTTTTCAAGAGTATCCTGCTCAGTTTCTAAACTGTCTTGATTCGTAGGTGTTTTAAAATTCAGCTCTATGTTCTTCGGTTTGGCTGGACTACAGGAGGCAAAGTGACACAGAGCGACATCTTTAATTAATCTTGACCAGGCTTGTAACAATTTTCAAAACAATAAATTGTAGCATTATAAACCATAGACTTAGTTTGAATTTTGGTATCTCAAAAGGAATCAACTAAAAGAGGAGTAACTATAAGGATGAAAAAAATTAGACACTAAATGAGGAGCATACACTTCAAACATGTGCTTAGTTCTTTAAGGTTAGTAAAACAAAAAACACAACAGCCTACAGCATCTGCAATTGAGGCAGAGAACTCAACTACTTACGACTGACAGACATTAAAATTTAGTAGTGAATAGGGAGAATAAATTATAAATATGCAATTCCCTACAGAGTTTAGAAAACAAATCCCAATTCATTAAGGTGATAATGAGTTGGTTAACATTTGCATATTCTCTCCAATGAGTTTTGAAGACATCTGTCCAGATTCTTTGCAGCCTTTACACCTACACTGCAGAAGCAACCTTAAACTGAGTGAAAGAATTCTTCCACTCTCATTAGTGCGTGCAGAAAATGTCAGCTGTCCCCAAGCACTGCATCACCACCTTGGCTAAGCAAACACCATGTGTGAGCACTCTGCCACCTCCTTCAGGAAGTGTAAACTTCAGGAAATGTAAACTGTGTAAACTAACCCTAATAATTTTACAATAATTGTATTTGGGAACACAAAACTTCTCTGCCAGAGTGGACAGAGAAGCATGTGCAGGTACATAGCACACAGTACTCCTGTGCTATGGCAGAAGGCTGCTGATGCACAGCTGAGTGTTTCAAGCCTCCTTTCCTCTGAATACCTACAACCAGGAAAAATTATTTGTCCATGTAACTTGCTACTGCATACTGTACAGTATGAACAGCTCTGAAGATGCAAGGCAGGTGGCTTCAAAGTTTATCAGTCAGATCTAAGGAGTGTCAAAGAGCCCACCATCACCTCAACGACAGTCCTGTTTTCCAAAGAGGAATCTGGGGACATTCAGTGTTAGGAGAACAGGTAGAAACTGCCCTATATGAACACTGACAAAGATGGGCGATAAAAAGAAAATAGCTTGCAGCAATCTTCCAGGTCCCAAATGTTCTACCAATCAATGGATGATTCTGGTATTCCAGTACTTTCTTCTTTTTTTACCTACACAAACTGTGTTCACTGAGTTCTCAGGCAGCTGTTTAGGCCAAGAAAGAGGTGTGAGATACAGGAACAACCAAAAAAGTGAGATCCTTTCCCCTCTTCCTCAAGCAATCCATCCCAAGTAAGAAATTAAACCCTACTAATGCAAGACTCTCCATTGTACAAACTTTACTGCTTGGGAATACCATGAGGAACAAACTAACTGAAATAACAGAAGGAATCAAAAATAGTTACCTATGAATCTATACAGAGAGCAACTGTTAAAAATCCTAGAATCATAGACTGTTAAGAAGTTGGAAGGGATCTTAAAAGATCATCTAGTCCCAGCTCCCCTGCCAGGGGCAGAGACACCTCCCACTCAACCAGGTTGCTCAAAGCCTTATCCAACCTGGCTTTGAACACTGCCAGGGCTGGGGCATCCACAACCTCCCCAGGCAACCTTTTGTAGTGTCTCACCACCCCTAAGTAAAAGGTTTCTTCCCTAGTATCTAACCTAAACTTCCTGTCTCTCAGTTTTTACCCAGTACTCCTTGTCCTAATCACTACAATTCCTGACAAAGAGTCCCTTTCCAGCTTCCCTGTAGACCCCTCCTTTAGATACCGGAAGGTTTTTATGAGGTTTCCACACAACCTTCTCTTCTCTGAGAAGCCTCAACTCTCTCAGCCTGTCTCCATAGGGAAGGTGCTCCAGCCCTCTTATCAACTTTGTGGCCTCCTCTGGGTTTGCTTCAACAGTTCCATTTCCTTCTTATCATCATGTCTTTCCAGAGAAGACCGCCCAACAGTGCTCCCTGTAACTACCAGCCTACTCAAGCTGGTTCACAACTGGAAGGCTCTTATGAAGAATGCATGATCAACAAAAGAGGAAATAGCAAACTTAAAATCAACTGGCCATACTTCAGATAGGCCCTAATAAAACACACTTGAAAAACTTATGGAAAAACAGAAAAACAAAATGTCCCTGAAAGAGGGAAGGTATGGAGGGAACCATCATACAGCATTCAATTAAATATATTGAGGCCCTACATTTCATTTCTACTACAACTGTTTTTTCCCAAGCTTTTAAAAGTTAAATTATTCTATGATTTTTCTCTTTGGAAAATGAGTATGAGTTGCAAGGGACCTCTAAAGATCAGCTAGTCCAAGTTCCTACTCAGAACAGGGACAGCTCCAAAGTTAGATCAAGTTCCTGAAGGCTTTGCCTGACCAAGTTTTGAATCACTTCACGGATCAAGACTTCACACCCTTCCTAGTGAAGCATTGCAGCAGGGCAGCCACTGTTGCTGTGAATTATTTTTGTCTTATATCCCAATAAAACTTCACTGTTACAACTTGCAGCTGTGGCTGTTGTCCCTTCACTCTACAGCTCAGGGACAAATGTGGCTCTGCCTTCTCTATAGGTAGTGAGAGATGACTGAGGTCTACTTGTATCCTCTTCTCTCAGCTGAAGAAACCAAGCTGCTTCAGCTTCTCCTCATACGTGATTTGCTCCAGAGCTGTCACCTTCTTCAATGGCTCACCCCTGGACTCATTCCAATTTGGGAACATCTCTCTTGTACCAGAAGAGAGCTGGAAGGGGAGGAAGGGCTACAACTCAATATAGGGACCCAGATGCAGGCTCATGAGCACCAAATACCTTGTCCTTTGACCTGCTGGCTATGCTCCTGCCTATGGAGCTACAGGCTTCACCTGCTACAATGATGCACTACTGACACGTGCTGAATTTCCTGCTCACCAGGACCCTTCATATCCTCTCCTGATCAGAAAAAAAAAAAA